>CAWUFW010016764.1:15000-293566 GCA_963921515.1 Calotriton arnoldi | reverse complement strand
AGCCGTCATCAGCCAGGCTTGCTTGAATCCAGTGGCAAAGTGAGCAAAGGGACCCACGTCTGGGCATGCACCCCGCCAACTTAGGGCGAACAAAGCGATACAAAAAGGGGATGATGGACGGAACGTTTGGAAGCCAATCAAACACTCCCACCCCAGTCAACTGATCTGGGTTTAATCCATCATCATTCTTTAGCTCACTCCACCACCCCAGTTCAGACATGGCCATATGCAAATCAGTCTGACCCTGTGCCTCATGGGAACAGTCCAGCCCGAACTGCCAAGCCATGTCTTCCCTGGACCGGAAACAAGCATCCTAGGACCGGTTTCTGGCATTCCAGCCGTCATCAGCCAGGCTTGCTTGAATCCAGTGGCAAAGTGAGCAAGGGACCCACGTCTGGGCATACCCCCGCCAACTTAGGGCGAACAAAGCGATACAAAAGGGGATGATGGACGGAACGTTTGAGCCAATCAAACACTCACCCCCAGTCAACTGATCTGGGTTTAATCCATCATCATTCTTTAGCTCACTCCACCACCCCAGTTCAGACATGGCCATATGCAAATCAGTCTGACCCTGTGCCTCATGGGAACAGTCCAGCCCGAACTGCCAAGCCATGTCTTCCCTGGACCGGAAACAAGCATCCTAGGACCGGTTTCTGGCATTCCAGCCGTCATCAGCCAGGCTTGCTTGAATCCAGTGGCAAAGTGAGCAAGGGACCCACGTCTGGGCATACCCCCGCCAACTTAGGGCGAACAAAGCGATACAAAAGGGGATGATGGACGGAACGTTTGAGCCAATCAAACACTCACCCCCAGTCAACTGATCTGGGTTTAATCCATCATCATTCTTTAGCTCACTCCACCACCCCAGTTCAGACATGGCCATATGCAAATCAGTCTGACCCTGTGCCTCATGGGAACAGTCCAGCCCGAACTGCCAAGCCATGTCTTCCCTGGACCGGAAACAAGCATCCTAGGACCGGTTTCTGGCATTCCAGCCGTCATCAGCCAGGCTTGCTTGAATCCAGTGGCAAAGTGAGCAAGGGACCCACGTCTGGGCATACCCCCGCCAACTTAGGGCGAACAAAGCGATACAAAAGGGGATGATGGACGGAACGTTTGAGCCAATCAAACACTCACCCCCAGTCAACTGATCTGGGTTTAATCCATCATCATTCTTTAGCTCACTCCACCACCCCAGTTCAGACATGGCCATATGCAAATCAGTCTGACCCTGTGCCTCATGGGAACAGTCCAGCCCGAACTGCCAAGCCATGTCTTCCCTGGACCGGAAACAAGCATCCTAGGACCGGTTTCTGGCATTCCAGCCGTCATCAGCCAGGCTTGCTTGAATCCAGTGGCAAAGTGAGCAAGGGACCCACGTCTGGGCATACCCCCGCCAACTTAGGGCGAACAAGCGATACAAAAGGGGATGATGGACGGAACGTTTGAGCCAATCAAACACTCACCCCCAGTCAACTGATCTGGGTTTAATCCATCATCATTCTTTAGCTCACTCCACCACCCCAGTTCAGACATGGCCATATGCAAATCAGTCTGACCCTGTGCCTCATGGGAACAGTCCAGCCCGAACTGCCAAGCCATGTCTTCCCTGGACCGGAAACAAGCATCCTAGGACCGGTTTCTGGCATTCCAGCCGTCATCAGCCAGGCTTGCTTGAATCCAGTGGCAAAGTGAGCAAGGGACCCACGTCTGGGCATACCCCCGCCAACTTAGGGCGAACAAAGCGATACAAAAGGGGATGATGGACGGAACGTTTGAGCCAATCAAACACTCACCCCCAGTCAACTGATCTGGGTTTAATCCATCATCATTCTTTAGCTCACTCCACCACCCCAGTTCAGACATGGCCATATGCAAATCAGTCTGACCCTGTGCCTCATGGGAACAGTCCAGCCCGAACTGCCAAGCCATGTCTTCCCTGGACCGGAAACAAGCATCCTAGGACCGGTTTCTGGCATTCCAGCCGTCATCAGCCAGGCTTGCTTGAATCCAGTGGCAAAGTGAGCAAGGGACCCACGTCTGGGCATACCCCCGCCAACTTAGGGCGAACAAAGCGATACAAAAGGGGATGATGGACGGAACGTTTGAGCCAATCAAACACTCACCCCCAGTCAACTGATCTGGGTTTAATCCATCATCATTCTTTAGCTCACTCCACCACCCCAGTTCAGACATGGCCATATGCAAATCAGTCTGACCCTGTGCCTCATGGGAACAGTCCAGCCCGAACTGCCAAGCCATGTCTTCCCTGGACCGGAAACAAGCATCCTAGGACCGGTTTCTGGCATTCCAGCCGTCATCAGCCAGGCTTGCTTGAATCCAGTGGCAAAGTGAGCAAGGGACCCACGTCTGGGCATACCCCCGCCAACTTAGGGCGAACAAAGCGATACAAAAGGGGATGATGGACGGAACGTTTGAGCCAATCAAACACTCACCCCCAGTCAACTGATCTGGGTTTAATCCATCATCATTCTTTAGCTCACTCCACCACCCCAGTTCAGACATGGCCATATGCAAATCAGTCTGACCCTGTGCCTCATGGGAACAGTCCAGCCCGAACTGCCAAGCCATGTCTTCCCTGGACCGGAAACAAGCATCCTAGGACCGGTTTCTGGCATTCCAGCCGTCATCAGCCAGGCTTGCTTGAATCCAGTGGCAAAGTGAGCAAGGGACCCACGTCTGGGCATACCCCCGCCAACTTAGGGCGAACAAAGCGATACAAAAGGGGATGATGGACGGAACGTTTGAGCCAATCAAACACTCACCCCCAGTCAACTGATCTGGGTTTAATCCATCATCATTCTTTAGCTCACTCCACCACCCCAGTTCAGACATGGCCATATGCAAATCAGTCTGACCCTGTGCCTCATGGGAACAGTCCAGCCCGAACTGCCAAGCCATGTCTTCCCTGGACCGGAAACAAGCATCCTAGGACCGGTTTCTGGCATTCCAGCCGTCATCAGCCAGGCTTGCTTGAATCCAGTGGCAAAGTGAGCAAGGGACCCACGTCTGGGCATACCCCCGCCAACTTAGGGCGAACAAAGCGATACAAAGGGGATGATGGACGGAACGTTTGAGCCAATCAAACACTCACCCCCAGTCAACTGATCTGGGTTTAATCCATCATCATTCTTTAGCTCACTCCACCACCCCAGTTCAGACATGGCCATATGCAAATCAGTCTGACCCTGTGCCTCATGGGAACAGTCCAGCCCGAACTGCCAAGCCATGTCTTCCCTGGACCGGAAACAAGCATCCTAGGACCGGTTTCTGGCATTCCAGCCGTCATCAGCCAGGCTTGCTTGAATCCAGTGGCAAAGTGAGCAAGGGACCCACGTCTGGGCATACCCCCGCCAACTTAGGGCGAACAAAGCGATACAAAAGGGGATGATGGACGGAACGTTTGAGCCAATCAAACACTCACCCCCAGTCAACTGATCTGGGTTTAATCCATCATCATTCTTTAGCTCACTCCACCACCCCAGTTCAGACATGGCCATATGCAAATCAGTCTGACCCTGTGCCTCATGGGAACAGTCCAGCCCGAACTGCCAAGCCATGTCTTCCCTGGACCGGAAACAAGCATCCTAGGACCGGTTTCTGGCATTCCAGCCGTCATCAGCCAGGCTTGCTTGAATCCAGTGGCAAAGTGAGCAAGGGACCCACGTCTGGGCATACCCCCGCCAACTTAGGGCGAACAAAGCGATACAAAAGGGGATGATGGACGGAACGTTTGAGCCAATCAAACACTCACCCCCAGTCAACTGATCTGGGTTTAATCCATCATCATTCTTTAGCTCACTCCACCACCCCAGTTCAGACATGGCCATATGCAAATCAGTCTGACCCTGTGCCTCATGGGAACAGTCCAGCCCGAACTGCCAAGCCATGTCTTCCCTGGACCGGAAACAAGCATCCTAGGACCGGTTTCTGGCATTCCAGCCGTCATCAGCCAGGCTTGCTTGAATCCAGTGGCAAAGTGAGCAAGGGACCCACGTCTGGGCATACCCCCGCCAACTTAGGGCGAACAAAGCGATACAAAAGGGGATGATGGACGGAACGTTTGAGCCAATCAAACACTCACCCCCAGTCAACTGATCTGGGTTTAATCCATCATCATTCTTTAGCTCACTCCACCACCCCAGTTCAGACATGGCCATATGCAAATCAGTCTGACCCTGTGCCTCATGGGAACAGTCCAGCCCGAACTGCCAAGCCATGTCTTCCCTGGACCGGAAACAAGCATCCTAGGACCGGTTTCTGGCATTCCAGCCGTCATCAGCCAGGCTTGCTTGAATCCAGCAAAAGGGGATGATGGACGGAACGCTTGAGCCAATCAAACACTCACCCCCAGTCAACTGATCTGGGTTTAATCCATCATCATTCTTTAGCTCACTCCACCACCCCAGTTCAGACATGGCCATATGCAAATCAGTCTGACCCTGTGCCTCATGGGAACAGTCCAGACCGAACTGCCAAGCCATGTCTTCCCTGGACCGGAAACAAGCATCCTAGGACCGGTTTCTGGCATTCCAGCCGTCATCAGCCAGGCTTGCTTGAATCCAGTGGCAAAGTGAGCAAGGGACCCACGTCTGGGCATACCCCCGCCAACTTAGGGCGAACAAAGCGATACAAAAGGGGATGATGGACGGAACGCTTGAGCCAATCAAACACTCACCCCCAGTCAACTGATCTGGGTTTAATCCATCATCATTCTTTAGCTCACTCCACCACCCCAGTTCAGACATGGCCATATGCAAATCAGTCTGACCCTGTGCCTCATGGGAACAGTCCAGCCTGAACTGCCAAGCCATGTCTTCCCTGGACCGGAAACAAGCATCCTAGGACCGGTTTCTGGCATTCCAGCCGTCATCAGCCAGGCTTGCTTGAATCCAGTGGCAAAGTGAGCAAGGGACCCACGTCTGGGCATACCCCCGCCAACTTAGGGCGAACAAAGCGATACAAAAGGGGATGATGGACGGAACGCTTGAGCCAATCAAACACTCACCCTCAGTCAACTGATCTGGGTTTAATCCATCATCATTCTTTAGCTCACTCCACCACCCCAGTTCAGACATGGCCATATGCAAATCAGTCTGACCCTGTGCCTCATGGGAACAGTCCAGCCCGAACTGCCAAGCCATGTCTTCCCTGGACCGGAAACAAGCATCCTAGGACCGGTTTCTGGCATTCCAGCCGTCATCAGCCAGGCTTGCTTGAATCCAGTGGCAAAGTGAGCAAGGGACCCACGTCTGGGCATACCCCCGCCAACTTAGGGCGAACAAAGCGATACAAAAGGGGATGATGGACGGAACGCTTGAGCCAATCAAACACTCACCCCCAGTCAACTGATCTGGGTTTAATCCATCATCATTCTTTAGCTCACTCCACCACCCCAGTTCAGACATGGCCATATGCAAATCAGTCTGACCCTGTGCCTCATGGGAACAGTCCAGCCCAAACTGCCAAGCCATGTCTTCCCTGGACCGGAAACAAGCATCCTAGGACCGGTTTCTGGCATTCCAGCCGTCATCAGCCAGGCTTGCTTGAATCCAGTGGCAAAGTGAGCAAGGGACCCACGTCTGGGCATACCCCCGCCAACTTAGGGCAAACAAAGCGATACAAAAGGGGATGATGGACGGAACGCTTGAGCCAATCAAACACTCACCCCCAGTCAACTGATCTGGGTTTAATCCATCATCATTCTTTAGCTCACTCCACCACCCCAGTTCAGACATGGCCATATGCAAATCAGTCTGACCCTGTGCCTCATGGGAACAGTCCAGCCCGAACTGCCAAGCCATGTCTTCCCTGGACCGGAAACAAGCATCCTAGAACCGGTTTCTGGCATTCCAGCCGTCATCAGCCAGGCTTGCTTGAATCCAGTGGCAAAGTGAGCAAGGGACCCACGTCTGGGCATACCCCCGCCAACTTAGGGCGAACAAAGCGATACAAAAGGGGATGATGGACGGAACACTTGAGCCAATCAAACACTCACCCCCAGTCAACTGATCTGGGTTTAATCCATCATCATTCTTTAGCTCACTCCACCACCCCAATTCAGACATGGCCATATGCAAATCAGTCTGACCCTGTGCCTCATGGGAACAGTCCAGCCCGAACTGCCAAGCCATGTCTTCCCTGGACCGGAAACAAGCATCCTAGGACCGGTTTCTGGCATTTCAGCCGTCATCAGCCAGGCTTGCTTGAATCCAGTGGCAAAGTGAGCAAGGGACAGGGTCAGACTGATTTGCATATGGCCATGTCTGAACTGGGGTGGTGGAGTGAGCTAAAGAATGATGATGGATTAAACCCAGATCAGTTGACTGGGGGTGAGTGTTTGATTGGCTCAAACGTTCCGTCCATCATCCCCTTTGTATCGCTTTGTTCGCCCTAAGTTGGCGGGGGTATGCCCAGACGTGGGTCCCTTGCTCACTTTGCCACTGGATTCAAGCAAGCCTGGCTGATGACGGCTGGAATGCCAGAAACCGGTCCTAGGATGCTTGTTTCCGGTCCAGGAAAGACATGGCTTGGCAGTTCGGGCTGTACTGTTCCCATGAGGCACAGGGTCAGACTGATTTGCATATGGCCATGTCTGAACTGGGGTGGTGGAGTGAGCTAAAGAATGATGATGGATTAAACCCAGATCAGTTGACTGGGGGTGAGTGTTTGATTGGCTCAAACGTTCCGTCCATCATCCCCTTTTGTATGGCATCCTTGCAAAGGCACCTAGTTTGGGATCTCTGTTTGGGGCATGTGTGATGCCAGTTTGTGTCAGTCAATGTGCATCACATTAGTGTGTCTGCACAACCTGGTCTCAGTCCAGCATGCCCGGGTTGTCCTGATGTTCTCTTCTGTGTTGTCTGTGTCCCCAGTCCACATCCCATTTCACACAGGTGATGGTGTCACTGTTGCTAATGGAGTTGTGTGTGAGTTCTGTGTTTGCACACATGCTTTGTGATGTCAATGTCCTCCATGGTGGTATGGACTGTTCGCTGCGGCTGTCTTTCTTTACTAGAGTCGTGACCAGAGGTGTGTGTTCGGTTGCTTCAGCTGTGACTTGCATGCCTGCTCCAGTGCAGCCCATGTTAGTCCTTGTGTCCCCAGTGTCCATGTCAGTGAGTGCTGTGTGGTGTGGATGATGCCTACAATACTGGACAATGTCTGCGTTTCATGTGGCTGACAACGGGTGTTTGAGTGTATGTCAGCATGCTACAGTGTGAGGGATGTTGGTAGGTCCATTGTAGTCAGTCAGGTGTCCCCTGTCACTGCTGTGTATGTGAGTTGCTGTGTGTTTGGATCTCTGTGGTAGGTCTGCATTTCTGCACTTGTCAACTACAATCCGCGCCTACCTGTCCAGGCCAGAGGGGGTCCCTGGGACACTGCATCCCCGGAAGTTGAGTGCAAAGGTACATTTGCAATAGCTGGCAGTGTGACTGTGATTGGGTTGGTCGATGCGTGTGTGTGACTAGCAGCCTACTCATACATTGTATCCATGTGTCAGCCATCTTGCCCTGCTCTTTGGTTTGGCAGTGTGTGTTCCCAGGGCTGCTGTTAGTTTTTGCTGGATAGATGTGATTTGCAGCTGCCTCAATGGTTTTCAGTGTCATTGCAGTAACTCCTCCTCCCCCAGGGGCCAGGCAATTCACACAGAGACATGCTTCAATGTCGGTGAGTGTGGGTTGATGTTGAGGTTGTGAGTCAGTGGTGTAGTGGTGGTTGTACACAAGTGGCAACAGTCCCTGTACGTCACACAGCAGTAGCCAGTATGGTGGGTCTTGGGTGTTGTTTGCATGAAGTGTGGGTAAATGCCTTCTCCCAGGTGAGTTGTGTGGAGTTTGTGTTGGGGGTGTGTGACAGCACATGGTGGTGGGCATGGTCAGAGCTGGCAGTGCGTCTCCCTCCATGGCCAGATGGGCCACTATTGTGTATGCTTCCCTTGCAGGGAGTGGCAGTTGACTTTCAGGATGTCAGGCATCAGGGTCCTGCATTTGGTATGTGCACATAGCCCATCAGGGCCTTGTGCTCCCCACAGCAGGACCCAGTGTCAGCCATCTTGAGGGTACATTTCCACTGCCTGTGAGGTGCGCATGGTTAGAAGTGGTGTTGTTGGTCCATTTGTGAGGGGGACTATTGGCTGTGACTACAACTCCCATCATGCTTTTGGCTACACTGACTTCCCCAACATCCCCGAGCTTCCTTCCTGTGGGTCAGGTTCCCTGTGAGGTGGTGTGACAGTGGTGGCAGACTGTGTGGCAGTGTCTGTTGGGGGTTTTGTGGCACTGAGTTGCTCTGATTTTTGCTAGGTTTGTACACGTGATGACATAGTTCAATGTTGGTATGAGATAGCAGGTGTTGTGTTGCTGTGCCAGGCATATGGCTGTAGGGATGACTTTGTTTGTGTTACTGTGGCTTTGTTGACAGAAGTTGTTTTGCCTGTCCCCTTGACGGTGACATGTGTACATGGCCCCACAATCTTGAGTCTCTTATTTGTGTACTCACCAGGCTCTGGGATGTCAGTCAGACCATGTATGCTCTCCGGTGGTAAGATGGCCTGCACCTTCTCCTCCCAGGACCGGAAGTAAACGGGTTTGGCAGGGGGCCGCTGCCGGTGTGCTTGCTGAGCTTATGGTCCTTCTCCAGCAGCTTCTTGACCCTCCTGCGCACGTCATACCACCTGTTCTGGCAGTCGTCCTTTGTGTGCAAACAAGGTGCTTGTGCGTTCACCTTGTTGACGATTCTCTCCCACATCTTGGCCTTCTGGGACATGGGGGTCTTCTGTACCAATGTGCCAAACAAATGTGGCTCTACTCTGATGATTTCATCTACCAACACTGTCAACTCACTATCTGTGAACTTTGGATTCTTCTTGGGGGGCATGGTGGTGGTGGTGTCGAGGGGGTGGGTTGGTGGTGGTGGTGGTGGTTGTGGTGAGGGGGGTGGATGTGGGAGTTGGGGTAGTGGTGTTGGGGTGGGGGTGGTGGGGGTGGTAGTGGTGAGGGGGGTGGATGGGGGAGTTGTGGTAGTGGTGTTGGGGGGTTGGGGGGGTGGTGGTGGTGGTGGTAGTAGTGGTGAGTGGGGTGGATGGGGGGGTTGGGGTACTGGTGTTGGGGGTGGTGGTGGTGGTGGTGGTAGTGGTGAGGGGGGTGGATGGGGGAGTTGTGGTTGTGGTGGGGGGGTGGGGGGGGTTGGTGATGGTGAGGGGTGAGTGGATGGGGGGTTGGGGTAGTGGGGGTGGTGTTGGTGGTGAGGGTGGGGTGGATGGGGGGTTTGGGGTCGTGGTGGGGTGGTGGTGGTGGTGATTGGTGTGTGTGTGTGTGAGGGTGCAAGTGAGGTTTGTGGGTGTGTGTGTGTGAATGCTGTTGGTGAGATGGCAATGGTGTGTGTCAGCAGAGTTGTGTGTGTGGAGGTTCTCAGGAAATGGCAATGGCTCATGGGAGTGATTGGTGGCCTTCACATATGTTGAGTTGTGGGTGTGTCTCTCTTAATTGATTTTTTTTTTTTAATATATTTTCGTTGTCAGTGCTTGTTTGGTCCTTTTTTTGTGTTTGGTCAGCTGTTGTTTGTGTGTGTGTACGAGATGTTCTTCTGACCGTGCCGGACGCTGCTGGTGAGTCGTACAGGCTTCTCCGAGCCTTTCACGCTGTTGTTATGCTGTGTTGTGTATGTCGTGTGCGACTCGGTCAATGGGCGTTCGACTCGGTCGTGGGCGTTCGTTTCGCCCG
The DNA here is from genome assembly GCA_963921515.1 of Calotriton arnoldi. NCBI lineage: Eukaryota > Metazoa > Chordata > Amphibia > Caudata > Salamandridae > Calotriton > Calotriton arnoldi. The sequence continues at coordinate 283,817 of CAWUFW010016764.1, read as the reverse complement.
CGGGAGTTCGAGTCGGTCGCGGGCGGAGTCCGTTGGTTTGAGTGTTTGTATCGTGTGCGTGTCGGTCGTGCGGCTTGTGCTCCATGCGAGTCGTTCTTGTTTCCCGCGTATGGCATCGTACTTTGCAACTCGTACGTCATGGGTGCGTGTCGCTCGGCTCCGTTCCGGGAACGTGTCGGACGGTACTGCTCGAGGGCTTTTTCCGGCCGGAGGCTATTTTTCCGTACGGCTCCGTCGTCCGGTTCATATTCGGGGGAGTCGGTTGGAATTCACAGGCTTTCCATCGTACTGCGCGGGTCGTACGGCGGCGAGACGTGTCGGTCGGTACTTTATCCCGGGACGTGTCGGTCGGTTCACTTTACAAACGGAATCGGAATCGACCCCACAGTGTTGAGATTTTTTTGTGTCTCATATGTCTTTAATTGAATTTCTTTGTGTGCTGACTCTTGCTTGTGGAGCGAATAATGATTTAGCTAATTCACCCGAGAGTCATAAAATGCTCCTTGGATCAGAAATGTTTTTATGTGGTGTTATAGCCATCAGTCCGCAGGTATTTTTTGTATGGCCTACCATGAGTGATGCTCCGTGGAGTTGGTGAATTTTGCTCGACTCTGACATAGTCACAATCTTCCTTACCTCTGTTTGACAACTGCTGTTGACAGTTCTGATGAGAGCCTCTTGTTTCTTTTGTTTGGTTTGTGCAACTTTGTCTCTGTTCCTCTCTTGTGAAATCTCTTTACCTCCATCTTTGCGGTATCTTTCTCTGTTATATTTGTATGCAGTTTTCTAAGATGTGGTTACGTAGATGGATATTTCAGGGCTTGTTTCCTCTCATCTCTTTCTGGGTGCAAAGTTATTTGTGTCTCTTTCATGAACTGCACCTCCACTGCACACCTCTCTTTGATGATATGTGCACGATCCCTTCTTCACTGCTGTCCTACCTTGCATTGACATGTCATGTTGTGTTTTTGGCCAGCTCACAAACTATGGCCCATTTGGAGTTTTCCATTAGTGAAAGTGGCCTCTTAATGAAGGCTGCGTTGCATGATTGATGACAGGCAGCCTCCAATGATTTGCATTTGAATTGCATCCTCTTTTGTAAACATATCAAAAGCACAGTATTGTACCAGGTATCCTAGCTTTGCAATAAAATCTGATAAGGGTTCACCTGGCTCCTAGCTAAGCCTGGGCGAAGTTTGTGCAGTCCCACTATGTGGAACTCCGCGAAACTCCGCGAAGTGACAAAAAACTCAGCCAAGCTACGCGGAGTTCCGCGAGCGGCAGAGTGGATTACCTTGCGCCGTTCGCACTGATTTTTTAGTGACGGGTGTTTGTCCCATGTGAACGGCATCTCATACAGTGCAAGAGGGCGTTACTTCTTTCTGCCGCGAGCGGCAGCTTCCTCAACACAAACGAAAGGTTTCTTAACACGAGCAGTAGTGACCATCTACAACCTCCCGCGTTGAGAAATCTTGCTGGATTTGCCTTGCTCGCACTTGCCAACTTACTGTTGGCGAGCGCGAGCGAGGAAAAAACTCCGCTACACGGAGCGGAATTTTTCAGAACTCCGCTAGCTCCTTGGAGCGTGAAAAACTCTGCAAACTCCACGAACGGAGCGGGGTCAACCCCCAGGCTCATTCCTAGCTTTCCGAGTTGAAAATGTTTCATTCTTGGTCCACATAAAATTTGGGGTTAAAATGTGTGCACACTGTTTGTTGAGGATGTTGTATGTCTTTTTGGTAGGACATGTTCTGATTAAATCCCTGCCATGATGCCCTACTAGATCAATCAAAAGCTTCAGCTTTTGTTTTTGCCTCAATTCTCCTGCTGCTTAGAGAAGTTTGTCCAGTGACTTCAGCCACTTCTTCTACCTCAGACCAAAGCTATGTACATTCTCTCCTCTAACTGGGGGTAGTACCTCATGGTACGGGTTGAGTTTTGTGATCCTTTGTTTTTGTACATGGCAAAGTGGTGTTCAGGCACTCTGCTTGAAATGCTTGCTGGGATTTTATTCATTATTGTATGTTTCTTATTCTGCCCAAGCTTTTTGTATATTTTCCTAAGTTTGTGGATTTGTTTCACTGTTTTGCATAACTCACACCAAATCAATTTGACTGTTGAGGATGGTGATTTAGAAGCTCTATGTAAGAATTTCTTAGGATTTTCTCTGTGGATCGATCACCTGTGCATTGTTTTGAATATGAATTCTATATGTAGTGTTTTACACTGCTTTGCCATTTCTTACCACTTTTACGACAGGAGCCATGTTCAATTCACTTAATGGTGCTTAGATTTACTGACCTCGGTAGTATGAACAGCTGTGTTGGCCCTGTAAATATTCAAACTTGTGACTGGCAGTTCGCAGTACTCGATGAGAATTGAGTTCATTTGCCAATCTGCCTGCATTTGTTCATTTGGGATCTTTCTCTGGAAACTCATCCTTGGCAGGTAATTTGACCTTTTTTTTGTTCTGGGCTACACACAAGCCCTTTTATCTAGACTGCTTTTGGAGCAATGCAATTGCACCACTTAGGGGCCGATTCCGATCTCGGCCGGTAGGGCTCCGAATCGGATTCGGCTTTACCGGATCCGATTCGGAGCCCTGTTTCCCGACGGAATATACGTGCGTCCGGGTGAGCGAGTACGATGCGAAAACTCCGACCGACTCGTTCGCGAGACCCAACCGCACCGACCGACTCGTACGCGAAAGCCGACCGCACCGACCGACTCGCTCGGACACGCCTCGCACCGCGCAATGGAGACGTTCCCCGGCCGGGCAAGTACGATGCGCGCCGCGAGCAGTCCGACCAACTCCCGCCGTCCGGCTCGAAAGAGCAGTCGGAGCCGTACTTTGGGGGTCCGTGTCGGACCCCCATGTACGCGTAGCCGCGCGAGTCGCACACAGGGGGGGACCCATGGGTCCCCCCTACCTGTGCGTGTACGGCACGAGTCGCTTCGCCGCGTACATGCTGTAGGGGGCGCCCTTGTTCGCCTCGCACCCATTGAGTCAATGGGAGCCCGCGTACGCGTTGTACAACAGGCTCCCATTGACTTCAATGGGAGTCCGACCGAATCGAGTCCGATGGCATACGTGCGCATCGTACTCGTTCGGTCGGGCTGCTAGGGTCCGATTCGGTCGGAAATCTCTCCGAGTCCGGCTCGGTCGGAGAGATTTCCGGCCCGAATCAGAATCGGCCCCTTAGTGTCATGTTATTATTTTGTTAATTTTTATTCTCTCATTTGTTTTTCTTTGAACTGTGGGGCCAGTCACTCTAATTTCCTTTGATAACATAGTAATGGCTTGTTTTAGACTATTGATGCTTTTCTACTAACACATTATTTTCACTTTCTGTTGACCTTTGGTTATTCCAAATGTGAATGTTGGCACGTCTCTCACTCAGTGCTTTCCTCCTTATTTTGGTTCAGAGTGGTTCTTCTATAATTGTTTACCAATGTTTGCACTTTTTGCTGTTAATTATGTGCTGGCTCCTCAATCAATCAATCAGGATTCATAAAGTGTGTCTAATCACCCGATAGAGTACCCTGGCGCTTGCAGACCCCGGAGGTTTATTCAAACAGCCAGGTCTTGAGGGCCATTCGGAATTGCAGAAGTGAGGTGATGGTCCGGAAGTGCATGGGGAGCCTGTTCCAGGTTTTTGCTGTGATATGGGAGAAGAAGCATTCCAACACATCTCCTTCGGTAGATGCTGGTAGTATGGACAAATGAAAGGGAGGTGGATCGTAGGCTTCTCAATGGTTTGTGGAAGTTCAGGTGGTGGTTACTGTAGGTGGGTATTTGGTTGTGTAGAGCCGTGTGTGCATGGGTCAGCATCTTGAATTGGTATCTCTTCTGTATGTGGAGCCAGTGGAGTTTCCTGAGGTGGGGTGTGATGTGGGCTCATCAGGAAAGCCCAAGGATGAGTCTGGCTGCGGAGTTCGTATGCTCTGAAATCTCTGTAGAAGGGGTGCAGCGATTCCTACATAGAGGGAATTGCTGTAGTCCAGTCAGCTGGTGATGAGGGCTTGTGTCACGGTGCATCTCGTGTGTAGGGGTAGCCACTTGAAGATCTTATGTAGAATGCGCAGAGTGAGGAAGCACGTGGAGGAGACGGCGTTGATCTGTGATTTCATAGTGAGCTTGTTATCAATGATGATTCTGTGGTTTCTGGCGTGGTTGGAGGGAGTGGGTGCGAGTCCTAGGTCTAATAGCCACCAGGAGTCATTCCATGTGTTGCTGCTGTTGCCAATGATCAGTACTTCTGTCTTGTCAGTGTTCAGCTGCAGGCAGTTGTTCTTCTCTGTTCATTACTGTATCTTTGTCTCCATATGTTTGCGAAGCACTCCATTCAATTATGGCAGCCAAATTTGTTTTTTGTGAGTCAGAATACTCAGCTCAGACCTGACCCTGACTTTAAAATGACAGCTAAATGGTTTATTATGAGGGTGCCTGACTTTAAAATGGCGACTTCTCAACCCTACCAAGAACTTTTGCTTTCCTTGAGATCTCACTCTGTGTTTATTTACAATCCTTGCACTTGCGTCTGTGTTCTGAATGATGGAGTTTGGCTTCGGGCACGAGGCCATTCTATGTGCCTTCTCCTACCTTGCTTTTTTGTTACTGGAGCACCATTGAACCCAGGCACTTTGCTGAAAGATTTGCCCTTGCTTCTTTCTTTTGCACTTTTGGGTCTTGTGTACACCAGGTACTTTATTGAAAAAGAGGAATGGGTGCACTGCACTCAGATTTGTTTCCTCTTGCACTGTTGGAACTTACACTTTTCCTTCCCCAGCTTCAGTTCTCCTTCATACTGTAGTTTTGCAAACCATCCACTCAGCAGTGGCATGCACACGTCTGCAACTCAGAATGTGAGCTGCTTAAGTGAATCTACTAGATGCTTTGCAGCAAAGATGCTGTCACCTGTTTGTTGGGACTGCTTAATAAATGTTTACACTTTACTCATGAGTCAGCAGCAAGAACATTGAAGTAGTACTTTACAGTTGTAGATACCATATGCAAATGAGAGTGTGTGCCTTTATTGGCAGTGTTGTGTCCTTAAATAGGTAGAAACAGGATACATCGGCACAGGCAAGTGGCTAATATGTTCTTTATTATATAATCTCATGCTTGTACATTTGCTCTCTACAGATGAGATGTCTGTCTTTTCCCATGCCACCCTTATACTCTAGAATCCCTTGTTTCCCTCACTTTCTTCCTTTTCCCATCCTTAGGCAAGAAGTGGTTTCCAGCGTCCAGATGGCATCCCTATGGTCCTGGTGCGTCATGGCAGTAGTCTGCAAATATGTAGATATGCTATTATTAGAAATAATGGGCATTGATAAATAATGTTATGTATTCTTAAACTAAAACCTTATTTATTTTCTATTTATATATGGAGACATTAATAGAAATATAAAACAATACTTAGATGTTTTTTTTAGAAAGTATGTTTTACATTTTAAAAGAATAATTTTAAAGAATACAAGTAATATGAAAATGTATCATTTTTAAACACGTTTAATTAATTTTACATTATAAATTACATCAAATATTTCTATTTACATACATAAATACAAAAACAAGAAAATACCTATATGTTTTTTTTTTTAATTAAATGACCCACAATATAAACAGTGTTTAGAACAGAAAGTACATTATATATTCAATACAATTACCACAGATACCAGGTGTTCACCCTATTACATGATGATATTAATTATTTTGCTGCATTGCAGATATAGCCTTTGCTGCCATTGCTGTTTCAATGTGTACAAAAACAAAAAAAGAAGAAAACATTTTAATCATAACCAGCATTTACTTCATGTATATTCATTAATGACATCCGTCATTATTTCCAACTCTGATGATGATCACCTCTTTTGAAGTATGCCTGATTTATGGAGGATCTATGACATATATCTAGGGCCACTTGATGACGGCCTTTATTAATCAAGAAATTTCTAAACAGTGGCCAAACCTTCTTGTATTTACTCAATATATCTCTAACAATTATAGTCAATTTTTCTATGGCATATATTGACCATATTTTGGACCACCACAAACTCAACTGAGGTGCATTAGTCTGTTTCCAGAAGTGCGCTATAGTGAGTCTTGCTGCCTAAACATTTATGTAAAGAGCTTACCAATGTTAGCGTGTAATGGGGTACTCCAAATCTTTCTCTGAGTGTCCCCAGATAACAGAGTCAAGGGTCCATTTTTAAATCAAACCCCTTACGTATTTAATTAGTTCTAAGATGTTTTTCCGTACCCCATGTGCAACCTCACAGGTTCAACACATGCATCCCATTCTCTCCTTTTCCTCACATCTACTTCAACAACACCCATCAGAACCAAATATTGCGTGCAAATGTACTGGGGTAAGGTACAACCTAATAATTATTTTCGTTATGCTTACTACATATGTAAACCATGGCTGCCTAGGTCCATTTGGTAATGAAACATTTCTCTTCCATTTCCTTGGTGACTTTAGCTGTTGGTATGCTTGTATGATGCATATTGCTCATTAGTCTATAAAGCATAGAAATGTCTCTTTTTGTGAAAAACTGTTTCAGAAAAATTCACTTGCATTAAAATCTCTGGTGGCCTCTTTCATTCTTTCCTTTCCTTTCATGTAGCCTAATGTACAAAGAGTACCTGCATTTCCTCTTAACACACCAGCCATTCCATAAATCCCCTATCCTGTTGTCTCAGTGAAAAATCTGGGTTATAGAGTATCAGTATGGAATAAGGACGATGGGTACACTGTGACCCCTCTTCTTCGAACTATTTTATTCCATTGTTGCGGTGTTGTGTAATTAGTATGTAAATGCAAGTGGTCTGTTTGTGCTCTGGACAGCAGCCATGGTAAACATTGTAGAGAGATCTATTAATATATTTCTTCCACCTCTACCCAAAGCTTCTGATTGTGAAAGGTTTTTAAGTTTGTTAGGGGGCATAGTTGTGTAGCTTGAATGTTATGATCAATATGCAGAAGGCCAAGGCACCAGATTGATTGATTTAAACTTTTTTATATATATTCTTGGTGCTTTGTCATCCCAAATGAAACTTAATAGTAAACCCTGCATACTTTCGTAAAGCCAACCAGGAAAAGTCAAAAGAATCGTTAGTTTCAAATTTAGAAGGCATGGGAGAAAGTAAACTTTTATTGCAGATATCCTTTTGAATTAAGATATTGCCAACCAACCCCAATAGTTCAAATTCTAATGGGATGTTTGCCTCAAATCATTTTTTGGGAAATATAGATCATTTTCTACCTAAGGATTCCACAGAGTTCTGTGCCACAGACCACCCATTCGTGCTATTGTGGTTAAGACCTCAGAGGACACCAACAGTACTGCCAGGTTCTCTGATTAATTATGATTAATTTTGAATCCTTAGAAGCGTGTAATTCTCGAGGCAAAAGTGGTAATGTTTAAAAGTAGTTTATTGTAAAGCAAATTATGTCATAAGAAAAAAGTGCATGGTTGTGTATAGTATTTCCTACTGCCATCCCTACCATTTTGGGGTTAGCATTAAATCTTTGTTGGGATCAGGGTGTAACACTGTCTTGTTCCTTTGGTCATATCTATGGAAGGGGGTTTTACCATTAATTTAAAATGCATTGATTCGATTCATAACATTTCTGCTATATATATTTTGTAAGATTTAGGCCTAATTTTGTCTTTTCAATTGTTTTGCGTAAAATGTTGTAATCTACTCTGTCAAATGCCTTATTGGCATATACCTTAAGAAGGATAATTTGCAATTTATTGTGTATTGCTATTTACTCCAAGTTTACTGCCAATCTAACATTATCCATTGCATACCAATTTTTGATCAGCCCCGACTGTGCATGTATATTTTCAAGACTGGTTGTAATAATTTTTGCATATATTTTGTAATCAGTATTTTATAAGGCAATGTTCCAGTACGATCCACATCTTTCTATATCTTTGCTAAGTTTGTGAATTATTATATTCTCTGACACCATCATTTTTGTTACTTCTCAGGATGTGGGAAGATATTTTAACACTTTTGATAGAGGCTCACATAAAATATCCCCAATTGTTTTAGCAAAGGTAGCTGTAAAACCATCTGGGATAAGAGCTTTATTACTAGTGAGATTTTTGATCACTTCAGCAATTTCAGTTGGTGAATTAGGTTCACCTAAACAATCTATTGCGTCTTGTTCAAGTTGTGAAAATCTCACTCCTGCTAGTTATTCATCTTGTCCGTGTTCCAGCAGAGATTATGCACAATTCAATTCAAAACAGTTTTTTCGAATGTCTTCATTAGTATTCACTTCACTTCACTCCCATTCTCCTTTATCATTTGCTTTATATTGCTGCATGCTTGATGCGTTTTTTAAATGTATGAGCCAGCAATATGCCTCGTCCTGCTTTCACAATAAAGTTGGCTATTTTGTAATATTTTCCTAGCAGTTTTGTCCAATAAAATGTATTCCAATTCTCCCCTTTTCTTTTGTAATTCCCTGTATCATATATACATGAGGATGTGCACTCCTATTCTGCTTAAGTTGTGCTATACCCTTCTCTAATCAAATTTTTTGCTTCAATTAACAAGACGGAAGCAGTTGTGTCCTTAATTAGTTTTCCACTTATACCCACTATTGCAGAGTTCAATATGGTTGACCATGTTTTTTAGAATTTTTTTAACTAACTGTATTAATTATGAAAACATTTTACAATTCTTTCAAAAATAATATGAACATATACAAAACAATTAAAAAATTCACATTCCAACATAAAAAAATCATACAAAGTAAAATTACGTAAAACATCTATATTAACTTATAGGATTGTCCAAATCGCAAAAGGTAGGAGGAGAATGATTTACTATTCTAACTCCAGTCCACATACATGAGTTTATTGGGAGGGGGTAGTAAATTTACACATCCTACTCCAGACTAGCAAACATAGGTAAAAGTGCATTATTTGAATAGGTCAGTTTTACTATTCTAACTCCAACCTAGCAAACATTGGGCAAAGTGCATATTGGGCAGGCAGATTTGCTCTTTTGACTCTGATCCAATATGAATGGAGAAAGTGCATAAAATGAAGTGGTCACACTTACTATTTTAACCACAGTTCCTCACACATTGGGAAAAATGTATATAAAGGGGGTGGTGAGATTTACTATTCTAACTCCAGTCCAACATAAATAGTGAAAAGTATATAAATTGAATGGGGTCAGATTTACTACAGTAACTTCAGTCTGTCTCACATTGGAGAAAGTGCATGTATTGGTGGGATTTGCAAATATCCAGTTCTACATAAATGGCTGAAATCTATCAATTGAAGTGGTACAGATTTACTATTCTACCTCCAGTCAAAATTACATTGAGGAAAGTGCATTTGTTTGGATGAGGTGGGGGGCATATTTACTCTTCATACTTTAGTCCAAAAACATTTGGGAAAGTGTATATATTGGAGAAGGTTAGATTTACTTTTCTAACTCAAGCCCAGCAAACGCTGGCAAAAGAGCAGATAACGGTGGCAGAGTCAGATTATCTATTCTATCACTAGTTCAACATAAAGAAGGGAAAACATGTACATTGAATAAGAGTCACGTTTACTATTCTATCTCTTGCCCAACTAACATTGGTGAAAGTGCATACCTAGAATGGTATCATATTTACTATCCGTGCTTCAGGCCCACAAATATTGGGGGGAAAATTGATTCTGTAAAGGTGGTTGAGCAGGGGCGTGTAGGAATAATTTGGTTTCAATATCCTAATTGTAAATAAGCAAATATAGGTAAAATTAAATACTAAGGGCATAATTACGATGTCAGTCGGACTTGCGTCCGACCGACACTGTTCCGGAAATGAACCGCACAACCATAGGTCAGTGGTTCCGACCGCAAAATTTGGATGCTACCACCCTATGGGGAAACATCCATTTTCCAATGGCAGCTTGTGCGGTGGGCAAAAATGGCCCGCAGCACAAGCTGCCATTGAAAAATGGATGTTTTTAAACATCCCTGCACCGTTTGGCAGGCACCATGAGGTGCCTGCCACACGGTGCAGGGATGTTTATGTGAGCACCATAGGTGCCCCCAGGCCCCATAGCAGAGGGTCAGTGGGGAAAGGGGGCTCTGCTAGGGGCCCCCAAAGTCACTTACCGACAGCCTTTCCATGTTGGAAAGGACGACATGGAAAGGTTGTGGGAAAGTGACATCAGAATGCATTCCGAAGGCCTGACTGGCTCCTTGAGCACGTCGGAAGCACAGCGGACGGTCCCTCCACCCGATACCTCCACCTGCTGCCTCGTAATGTGGCGGGCGGACCGCAGGGGCAGATGCCGGTTGCGGTCCACCCAACATCATAATCGGGCCCTTAATAATAATAAGTTCCATGTTTTTAATATCCTATCAGCAATCATATAACTGTTTTTAAGTGTTTAATATAAATTAAAGTTTATAGTAAAGTTAATTAAATTCACAATAATTCTAAAAAAATTATGTTTTCTTTTAGCAAGCAATATTAGGTCACATATGTCAAATATTTTATTTGAAAGTTTGAAAATGAAGTCAAAATATAATGAAAGCTCCAATATGTTTTTTATTTAAATGAAGAAAATGAAATATTTAAATTAAACACTGAACTGAAATATTTCATGCAAAAAACATTTAAAAATTAAACTAAATATAAATTAGCCTCAATTAAATCCCTCTAAATGTAGGCAAAATCTTTAAAAAAAATCTTTTTACTAAACATGCTCATCTCATAAATGCAAGAGTGGACTATACATAGAAGTTGCAGAGATACATCACAGTATAACATAATCAAAAAGGTAGGTTCTCGCTTTACATGTAGGGTCTGGCATATCCTTTAAAACGGAATACGCAACAAACAGTGGGCACGCTCTCTATTTACTCCTCAACACCCCCACAATGAGAACTATCAACATGCCTGAGGCTAGCGCACATTTAGGTCTATCCCTCGATACATTTGCCAAGGGCCCCATATTTTTCCCCAGTTCTTGAGGCATCCCCTGCTGTGATACACCACTTCCTCCGCCCTCTTGCACCAATCCAGATCTTTTTCCCAATCCGCCACTGATGGCGGGAGCCGCGTCCCCATCTCCTTGCAATATTCCGTTTAGCCACCCCCGCAGCCAATGCCAGCAGGTCTGAGCCAGTCTGTCTCCTCTTGTATCATCAACCACAGCCATTTTGCCTCAAGTGGGACTTCAACAGAGAGTACTTTTGACATAATAGTGACTATATCTTTCCAACATCGGCATATGATTGATTCACTGGAGTAGGAGGGCCGGAAGCCTGCCTGGTTGGGGTCCAGGAAATCAGTTTCTTCTATGAAGGAACTTAGGTGTTTGGCAACATGTGCCTCAAGAATTTTAGCCGGAAAAGGGAGGAGAGATATAGGCCTGTAGTTGTCCAACCTCTGGGGGTCCACACCTGTTTTTTTTGGAGCAGAATAATCACTGCTTCTTTGAAGGCTAATGAAACAATTCCTTGTGTGAGGGATACGTTCAGTAGGGAGAGAATACTCCCTGAAAAGGAAGAAAAAATGAGTTTTTGTATATGTGGGGGGCAGACATCTTTGGGAGAGCCAGATTTGACTTTACTTAGTAGTTCCATGAGTTGTTCTTTATTGAAGCAAGGGAAGGTGGCCATCGTATTAGGATTATTATTTTCAGGTAGATTTTGCATATCCTTATCCTTATGACTAGAATCAATAGATTCTTGTATTTTCTTTATTTTGTCTAAGAAGAAAAGGTTTATGTCATCACATAATTTCTGTGAGGGGGTGATGGGGGAAGTTACTCGATGGGGGTTAGATAAGTCCCTTACTATGTTGAAGATGTCCTTTGCTTTGTTATCTGAATTTATGAGTTTGTCAGTAAAAAAAGCTTTTTTGCCTCTAAAATGGCATTTTTGTAGTCTGTCAAGCTGAGGTTGTATAGCTCCTTGGATTCTGGTGAATAGGTTTTATGCCATTTCTGTTCGGCCTTGCTCGTTCTTAGTTTAGCAATTTTTAGCTCAGCGGAGAACAATTTTGATGCTTCATGGTGCCTAGAATGAGTGGTTTGAGTCTGTAGAGGAGCATGTATATTGCTGGCCTTCAATTGCCAGCTGGAGATTTCTTTCTCAAGATTGTCTACGTTAACTGACATGATAGGTAGCTTGAGAGCCAGGGTGTTACAAAAGACATTCCTATTTATACGATTCCAAGTCCTGGTCATACCTTTGGAAGGGATCCTGGATTTGGGCAGGGTAATATCACTCAAGGTGAAACTAATAATGTGATGGTCGGACCAGATGCAAGGATGAATGACTAGATTCTGTAGAGGGAGGTTAATGGAGCAGGCTTGATCAAATGTGTGTCCTTTGATATGCGTAGGCACTTGAATATGTTGTACGAGGTTCAGACTGAGGGGTCGATTCCGATCTCGGCCGGTAGGGCTCCGAATCAGATTCGGCTTTACCGGATCCGATTCGGACGCCCTGTTTCCGACCGAGTCGGACGTGCGTCCGGGCGAGCGAGTACGATGCGAACGTACGCGAAATCGCCGACCGACTCGTTCGCGGGACCCAACCGCTCCGACCGACTCACACGGACACGACTTGCACCGCGCAATGGAGACGTTCCCCGGCCGGGTAAGTACGATGCGCGCCGCGAGCAGTCCGACCGACTCGCGCCGTCCGGCTCGAAAGAGCAGTCGGAGCCGCACTTTGGGGGTCCGTGTCGGACCCCCCTGTACGCCTAGCCGCATGAGTCGCACACAGGGGGGACCCATGGGTCCCCCCTACCTGTGCGTGTACGGCACGACCCGCTTTGATGCGTACCCGCTATAGGGGGCGCCCTTGTTCGCCTCGCACCCATTGAGACAATGGGAGCCCGCGTACGCGTTGTACGACCGGCTCCCATTGACTTCAATGGGAGTCCGACCAAATCGAGTCCGATAGCATGCGAACGCATCGTACTCGTTCGGTCGGACTGCTAGGGTCCGATTCGGTCGGAAATCTCTCCGGGTCCGGCTCGGTCGGAGAGATTTCCTGCCCGAATCGGAATCGGCCCCTTAGTAGTGATGCAGACAGTTCCCTAGAGTCCTTTCCCCCTTCCACCTCATTCGCCCAATAGTTCAAATCCCGATTACCAAGACTTTGGCATAGTCAACAGTGAGAGAAGCAATGCCATTAGTGAGTGCTTTGGAGAACTCTGGCATCGCTGTTGGTGGTCTATAGATGAGTACGCATACCAGTGCAGAGGTAGGGGAGTCCAGTTTGACTGTTAAGCTAACATCTAGTGTAATCTCTATTGGGGAGATGGTGGTGAAAGATAGACTCTTCTTGATAGCAGCTGCCACCCGCCCCCTCTTTTCCCGGTTGATCTGTTAGACTGTAGAAGGTAATAATTTCCTGGGAGTCTGCTAGAATATCAGGGGTGGATTCATCAGTTAGCCAGGTTTCTGTTATAAACAGCATATCAGGTGAATCAAAATCTATTAGGTTAAACAACTCTATCTGGTGTTTGACCATAGAGCGAGTGTTTAAGTATATTATATTTAAATCTTTTGTTGGATAGCTGTTAGCTGTAGTAGTAATGTTTTTATGGCTGGTTGCATGACTGTTGATCATGTGCTCGCTGGGAATTAATGTCGGTCTGGGATTCTGCAGGCTGAGCTCAACCAGCTTGTGTTTAAGTAGCAGATCAAGCTGCTGCTTGTCTTGTGGGGCCATGGCTTTTTGCTCAGAGAGCGTGTATGTGAATTGTTGGCCAGAATGGCTGGCCCCTGGTCCCGTCCGGGTGTGGACGTGCGCAGACGGGCTTGCCTTTGGCGCTCCTATGGCGCGCCAGTGGCACACCCACTGCACGCGTCACCGCTGCCGCCATTCTTTTGAACCCGACGGGGTGCATCAAACTCCGCCCCTCCCCGCCTGATTGGTTGCTCTTTGCCCTATTCTATTAGGAAAAGAGGCAGCTACGGGCTGATTAGGACGGCGTGGGGCAGGTAGCATTAAATATGGAAAGCAAGTTTCAGATTCAAATTCAAATTCAATTTGCAAAGAACAGTACTAACTTTTTCTAAAAAGCGCAGTGCAAGCAGAGCATTAGGTTAAAAGGTAGTCACAAACTTCCAAGTGACTGGTGTCTCAGGCACTGATTCTACTGGATTTGTCTGCAGCATTCGATACCATTGATCATGGGATCTTAATGGATCAAATTGCTGCAGCGGGTCTCAGAGGTGTCACCCTAAATTGGATGAAATTCTTCCTAAAAGACCGAAAGCAATCTGTCCATCTTCCACCATATAGCTCTGCCATTATCAGCTCAAACTGTGGAGTACCACAGGAATCCTCCTTGTCTCCCTATCTCTTCAATATCTATATTAGACCCCACATATATATTCTACAACAACAAAAAGGTTAAAATCTACAATTATGCGGATGACATGCAGCTGATCTTTTCAATCGATGAGACAGCTGACTCCAAGTTTCTAAGGAATACCATGCTGCTCATTAGAAATTGGATAAACTGCAACCAGTTAAAACGTAACTCTGATAAGACAGAGATTGTCATCCTCAATAACAAACTTAACTACTGGACCCCTGCTCACTGGCCAAAGGAGCTTGGCTCCGCACCCACTCCTAAGAGTACGATAAAAAAATCTTGGCATACAAATCGATGCGGACGTATCCATGAAATCCCAAATAAGGTTAGTCATGTCCTCCTGCTTTCTCCAACTTAAGAAATTTAGGAAAATCAGAAGATTCTTCAGTAGAGAGGCCAGCATTCAAATTATTATCGCTCTGATTCTGTCAAAAAATGACTAAGCTAATGCCATCTACCTAGGTCTCCCAAGTAACTAAAAATACAGTCTACAGATTATTCAAAACCGAGCTGCTACAATCATTTATCAATTACCTAGGCACGGCCATATTAGATCACTAACAAAGGAGCTTCACTGGCTCCCAGTGGAGCAACGATCTATGTTCAAAACAGGTTGCATCTTATTTAAAGCAGTCCACAGTATAGGCACCAAATACCTATCCTCAAGGATCCACAGATACTCCCCGAAGCGCACTCTCAGATCCGTGCAAATGAATCTATTGGTGGTCCCAAGATTCGGACGCAAACGGACAGGAGGGTCATGTTTTTCCATACATTGACCCCAACTTTGGAATTCGTTGCCTATCACCATCAGACAAGCAACAGACTACATGTGTTTCAGGAAACAGCTGAAAACATGGCTCTTCACCCAAGCATAGAGTTAATCATGGACCATTACCACTGGTGGCTTCCTAACCCAGCGCCAAGAGACATGTTGGTGTACGTGCACTCTATAAATCCCCTAACATAACATAACATGACATAACATATCAATGGGCATTTCCATAGGATGTGGTAAAAGGAACCTATCTGTCCACATTCCCTTATACATAAGGGCTCTCCCACTACTCGCATTTTGTGAAGTAAAGTGCATGGGTAATATGTTCTATGAAGGATCTTGAGTTGTATTAGCCTAAACCGTACTCAAATCGCTATGTCCCGAGGGCCTTGAAGTGCCTCCACCCATTCCTCGTCAGTTATTTCACCCAAATCATCTATCTAAGCTGCTCTCAGGGGGCCCAGCGGGTCTGGGGAGTTATTCATTAACTTTTTATTGATCACTTAGACACCCCTGTGTGGGATCAGGTCCGCCAGAAGACGGTCTTCCAGTAGAGAGGAGTCAGGCAGGCCCGTACCCTCTTGGATATGTGTCCTAAGGGCATGTCCCAGCTGGTGGTAATGGGGTGTCTGGGAGATTGCTAAGTCAAATTCTTGTCTTAGGGTATCGAAGGAAATAAATGCTCCATTTCTCCATATATCCCCAAGATGCTCAATTCCTATTTTTGCCCACTTTGAGAAGCCAGTCAGGCTGGAGACCTCTGTCAGTCTATCACTGTGCCAGAGGGGGGTCATGGCCGTCAGTGCATCTGGTACTCCCACATGTCTCTCGGCCTCGGTCCAGCATCTCACCACTGTGGCAGTGTGCAAAGGGAGGCCCTCCCTTCCCTTTTGAGTATATAGAATGGTTTCGTAGTTGTTTTTGGGCATCGCATCTCTATCTACCCTACAGGCAGGTTTGTCCCAGCCTGAGTACATCCAATCATTAATCACCAAAAGTTGTGAGGCCCAATAATACATTTTGACATCTGGGATTGCTAAACCCCCATCATAGATCCTTCTCTGGAGTTTCTTAAGAGCGATTCGTGGTGTGCCTCCCTACCATTGTAACATACGGAGCTGTTGCTCTACCTGTTTGAAAAAAATTGAGGGGATAGGATAAGGCGAATTTTGCAAACTGCAGAGAAACCTCAGGAGAGACATCATCTTATATAGAGCCGCTCTCCCTGGTAAGGATAGAGGGAGAGTACGCCAATGCGACACTTCCAATCGAGGCCTTTCTAGTTGAGGGGTGAGGTTACGCTATAGGAATAGGGACTGATCTCTTGTCACAAATATTCCAAGGTATCTGAAGCCCACTACTTCAACTGGGGCCTCACATTGTGCTAGCAACCTAGGGGGGGGCACCCGACAGGGGGAAGACCACTGACTTAGCCCAATTAATTCTGTAGCCTGAGTAGCTTCCAAACATGTAAAAAAAGTGTAGAATAGGGGCAATCGAGAAGTACAGCTGGGACACATACAACAGAATATCGTCGGCGTACAGGGAGATTCGATCTTCCTATCCACCTTTCGCAGGGATCGCCAACACCATCGGATCAGCCCTGATCCAGGCCGTCAGAGGCTCCAGTGCCAGGGCAAAAATCAGAGGCGACAGCGGGCATCCCTGCCTGGTGCCCTGCCTCGGCGGAAAGGAACTAGATGGAGTTCCATTCACCTTCACTCTCACCAGAGGGGCTTGATATAGTAACCTTATCCATGTACAGAACTCCGGGCCGAAGCCCAGTCTAGCCAGGACAGCAAATAAGTACGGTCACTCTATACTGTTGAATGCCATTGACGCATCTAGCGCCAACTGTGATGCCTGCGGTAGAGATGTCATGTGCAGGACTCCGTACAGTCTACATATGTTATGACGGATGCTTCTGCGGGGCATAAAACCAGACTGGTCTATATGAATAAGCTAGGAAAGGACTAACCCTGGGCAAAGCACTACGCTACGCTCGCGTAGTTTGCGAAGTTTGCGCTACTTCGCACAACGCGAATTGCACGTAGCACATTGCAAACACGCGTAGCGTAGCGTAGCGTAGTGCAGCGGTCATTTTTTGCTTGCTCGCGGTCCTCAACGTCAAGTTGGCGACCGCGAGCAAGCAAAATGACATCCCGGCGAGACTTTTTCCTCGTTCGCGATCAGCAACATCAAGTTGCCGATCGCGAGTGTGGAAAATAAACCTCCCGGCGAGATTTTCAACGCGGGGAGGTCAGGTTTCTCATTGCGAGTGGTCGCGTATGCTCGCGACCGCTCGCGATGAGAAACTACCAGTCCGCGTTGAGAAGCTGCCGCTCGAGTAAAAATCTACTCGAGCGGCAGTAAAAGACAGCTTGCACTGTGCAAGATGCCGTTTTCAATGATTTCACAGTGCGGACAAGCATCCGGCACTGTGCAATCATTGCGAACAGTGCACTACGCAGTTTGCGTAGTGCTACGCGTAGCTCGCGTAGTGCGAACTGCACTTTGCGTAGCTTCGCGTAGTGCTACTTCGCGAACTACGCCCAGGCTTAGAAAGGACCAGAGTCAGCCTCGCCTCCAAAACCTTGGCCAAAGCCTTTGCCTCCACGTTAAGCAGAGAAATTGGTCTATATGAGTTGCACTCTTCTGAGGGTTTGCCTGCTTTGTAAATTACCACAATTATGGCATGTATGTTGATCCTCCGGCAATCGCCCCCATTTCTTAGCCGCCCTAAACATTTCTAACATTGGACGGGACACTGTCTCTGTCATACTTTTAAAAAGCTCCACTGGCAACCCATTCGGCCCTACTGCCCTCCCAGATTGGAGAGCTCTAAGGGCCTCTGTTACCTCCTCGGTCGTAAGGTCTGCTTCAAGAGTCTCCATTAACTCAGTGGGGAGAGTCCTGAGTGAAAAGTCTTTTAGAAACTCATCACAGTCTGTTCACGTTCTGGTGCTGATCGGAGTGTATAAGATGGCGTAATAGGAGGCAAAGGTGTTAGCTGTATCGGCACTAGTTGTTTGTAGGAGACCCGACCTGTCTTTGACCCCCACTACCCATGTCCTGTCTCTATCCCTTTTCTCCAGCCAGGCCAATAATTTGGAGGCCTTGTCTCCAACATCATAGAGACGGGGCTGTGTCGCCAAAGCATAGGACCTAACAGCATTATCGGCTAGGGACCGCAAGTTGTGCTGGTGCAATCGCAAATCTGTGTTGCACCTCCAGGCCACCACCACCCCCGCCACCTACGTTTCAAGGGCCAGGATATCTCGCTCAATGTCTCTACACTCAATTGCAGCTTCCCTCTTCTTTCCCCCTATCAAGGCCTGGGCCTGGCCCAGGATCACAGTCTTAAATGCTTCCCAGAGTATGCCTGGGGATGATACTGATCCCTGGTTTTCTAAAAAACATAATTCTGCAGATGTACATAACTTGTCTCTTATCTCTTCATCTCGGAGATGCCAGGGGTCAAGCCTGGGAAAGGCTATCTGACTTATGTCTGGGACCCTGAGAATGACTCCTACCTGCGAATGTTCAGACATTCCTCATGCATACTGCCTAGCATCTGTAAAACATCCCACCTGATCATGGCGGGCAAAAAGGCAGTCAAGACATGAAAGGGAGCCATGGGGGGTGTAAGAAAATGTATACTGAGACTGGTGGAGGTTATGGAGTCTCCAAAGATCCGTCATCTCCATTGCTGACACAAAGGTCTGAAGGGACCCCCCATCTGGGCGGCCTTGTGACACCCCCAGTCTATCTTGGGCGGGGTACATTATGGCATTCATATCACCCCACAGCAGTAGTGTCCCAATCTGGAGCTCCAAGAGAAGAGCTCCCAGCCTAGGGAGGACCCCAGCATGAAGTTTGTAGGGTATATATACGGAGCATTGGTTCAGGGTGTGACCTTCCCACATGCCTGTGATGGCTGCGTAGCAGCCCTGGGCATCGCACCACATCTTAGATGCTACAAATGGTAACACAGTTTTGGCTAGAATGCCCCCCCCTGAGTGTCTGAGGAGTAGCCTGTGTGGGCCAGGAGTTTATATCCAAAACGGTACAATGCTTTATAATGATTGCCCCATAGGTGTTCCTCCTGAAGCAGAACAAAATCTAGGTAGTGACGTTTAAATGCTGGAGCACTAGGGTACGTTTGATTTTCTTCTCCAGCCCATTTATGTTCCATGTCCATATGTGTATTCGTTTTAACCTTTCCATCAATAGTGGCATAGCTCAGTTCTCAGAGCGTCAGCTGGACCCATACGTGACAACGCCCCGCTACCCTTGATCTGTATTTTAGATGAGCATAACCATTTAACTTTTCAATAACTGCGAACTTCCCCAACAATTCCCCGCTCCCTGCCTCCCTGCTCAGTGGGTGATAAACCTCCCACTTCCCCAACCTGCAGAGTGCCTGTCACCCAAACTTGTGCATGGAACAGTGGGAGGACGTTACCTCTGTTGCCAACATATACGAATCAACACTTGTCCAGAATAGTCAACCCTATTCAGTAGACCTTCATCATAACACTTACTTTGGTGCAGGCCCGCCGCTTAGCCCCCTTACTCCAGGTGAGGTTAAACCACAGGCATCATTTAATTAAGCCACGTTGGTCGAATGCCGCCCATCTTTCTAATGTTTCTCCATCCCCTTACCCATGTGAACCTCATCATGTACCAGGTAATGTTCACAATCAGTTCGGGTCCGATCTTCTTCTCTGTTCCAACAGGCTGGATGGGGTTCCAAGGTCTGCAAGTCCGCGGTCTCTCCTGGTCTGGTGTCTTTCGTTTTGTTTTGTCTGCGCCCCACTCTACTCCAGCTCTCTCGCCAGTCCCATGCTTCTGCCAGACTCACAAATAGGTTTGATTTGCCCTCAACGATTATCCATAGTTTGGCCTGGTACATCATCATATATTTTATATTTTTCTCACGGAGGGCCTTCTTTATGGAGTTGAAGGTTCGGCATTGGCACTGTACCTGGAGAGTGAAATCTGGGAAGAACCTAATTGTTGTGTTTCCATATTGTAGGTCCCCATGTGACCTAGCCGCTTGCAGAATAGTGTCACGTTCTCTAAAATTAAGGATACGAGCTATGATAGTGCGCGGGGGCCCCAGCATACAGCGGTGGTCCCAGCGCCCGATGTGCCCTCTCCACTGAGAAACAATTTGACAGTCTTGTCAGTCAGAGTGTATTAAGTATCAGGTCTTCCATGAATAGGGCAGCAGACTGTCCCTCCGCTCCTTCGGGGACCCCCACCACTCTGATATTGTTCCGTCCCACTCTCCCTTCTTGATCCTCTAGCCTCGCCAATACCTCTTCCTGCTGCTAGCACAGTTATTTGTTCTTCTAGGCACTTAGTTTTGGATTGTAGGCTACTTATATTTATTTCTGCCTAGCCCACTTTCTCCGCCATTCCTCTGAAATCCTCTCGGAGTAGGTTTACCTCTTCAGTCACCACATCGAGTTTAGGTTCCAGCGTATTTCTTAGGTCTCTTATTGCTTTCATAATGTCTCTGAGTGTGGGATCCTGTGCCTGAATTGTTCCTCCCGGTGCCCCAGGCTGTTTGGTAGTGTCCTCAGTCTCTTCTGCCGCCCCAAGGGGGACGATGTATTTGTCGATCTGGTTAGATTGGCCCGGGTGTGGGCCTCTTGTATGCACCATGTTTGATCAGGCTTGACGTCTAGGCCTGTATCTTCGGTGTAATGCCTCTCAGGGCGAAGCAACTCGACTGTACAAGTGCTGTTAACTTCTCCTACACTGGGGTTCAGATCACCTTCCCGGTCTCCCATGCCAAACCAGTCCAGTGTACAAATTACTTTTCTTGTGTAGCAAGTCTACAGAGTTCTACGGCCATCCGTTTTACAGCCAGGAGTTTATTGCATCCGCTCTGGTAATCTACTTTTCTGGCAAGCACCGCTCCACATGGGCCAGGCTGTCCCAATACAGGTCCTTATGGATGTTGCTGGGCAGCCTCACCACACTAATTTTTTCACCTCTGGGAGGGGGGGAATGCCCACCACCCCACCCTCTGAGCCGGCCCCATCTGTGCAGCTTTCCTGCTGCGGGAGTGAGGCAGTCCCCTTCACCACAATAAGCAGGGCTTCCTACTGCCTTAGCTGTCAGCCTATGATCAGTTCGGCCCAACGCAGCTCTCTCTATGCAGGCCAGCGGTGAAGATCTTCCCTATGCCGCTTGATCCCTGCTCACTGAGGGCCCTTTAACCCGTGTTCCCTTCAGGCTTCCAACGGGCCTCAGCTTCAGCTCGGAGGAGGTGTGCCCTGCTTCTAAACCTTGCCGCTATCTGCCGGGCACTTCTGGGGCCCCAGCCCACACCCAGCCAGGAGTGGTCGCCGCTGGAGCACCGCAGAGAAGTGCCCAGCTCCTACGAAGAACACCCATCCGACTGCCTCCACTCCTCCAGATTCAGTACATGTTTTGGCCAGGAAGGCTAGGAGTGGGTGCCGGCTTTTTGCCTACGGCCGTGGTCCGCTCAGTAAGCTCTGGTGTTCTTTCAATTGCCTTATTTGCAGGAGCGGGCCCTACCGGGACTTTCGTATGTTCCCCCCTTGTGTACCTCGAAGGGGGTAAAGATTAGGACGGATGATGCTGGATAGCGCGGGGTTATTTCCTGGCGATCAGAGGAGCCAACTCAGTGTGCGGCCATTCCTCTCAACAGCAGGCCACGCCACCCCAAATGTAGGTAAATTCATGTCCAAAATTAAAATAAACTGTTCAACCAATACACCAATATAAAGCAGGAAATCAGTTTTTCATTTCTTTAATGTGCTCCAGGTTTGTAATAATTTAAAATGTATTTCAAATGCTCTAAATAAAAACTAGCTGTTAAAAAGCAAAAGAATATTTAAGAGTAATAATTTCATAATAATTAACATATCCCTAAATCCTTACCCACTCAAATACTGCAATAAACTCCAAAGCCCACATATAAAATAAAAATGAAAAAGACGATATTTGAAAAAAATTAAAACATTTAAACATTACCCATCCAATCCCTCAATAAACCCTACAAAACCTCCAAAAATAAAAATATAAAAAAGTTATAAAATTGAATAACTGATTTAACGAATATTTATAAATAACATTTTATTAAAAAAAGGTAACATACAATAACATACAAAACAATGTTCTGTACCACAATATTTTAGTATACAATAGTTTAAACATCAATATAGTTTGCAAAAGTAAAAAAATATATAATTACTTTTGATATTCTGTTCCGTGATATTTGGGCACTGACAATATTTTGACCACACTATTATGCTAAAATAATATTTTGAAGTCCATATTCACATAGCACGCAATAACACTTTTAGATTTAATTACAATTCTGATGTTTCATACAAAGTAATAAGGGTAAAGGTTGATTAGCCTTCAGAATCTGATGCTTCAAATAAGATTTCAATAAGATTAGAGAATAGATGGAGACTGTACTGTTAAGTTCAGTGTCATATTATTGCCTTCAGTTATCTGTGTAAGGTTAAGTGCTTTGCAGTGCCTAACCTCAGTGGCAGCTGGCATGTCCCGAGGGTGGTGTGGCGGGGCCAAAAAATAATAATACATTAAATAAACTTAACTTCCTGCAACCAGGTGAAGTCCTCCATCATCTTCTCTCCTCGAGGCAGGCTCCCAAGACAATCCTGGCGCTGCTCTCATGTTCATGAGAGCAGCGCCCTGTTTGGAGGGCGAGACCTCTGTCGGCACTCTCGAGGGCACTGGATGCCTACACCTAGTCTCAACCCAGCTGTCTTACGGCAGCTGGGTTGAGAGGCTTGAAGTGCACATGTCTGGCTGGCCATCTCAAGACGGCCACCCAAAGAAACAGGTGCACTTCAAACAAGTGCAAAAGGCAGCCCATCCTCCTCCCTGCTGTCATTCAACAGGCCCCTCCCTAACTTTACACTCTGTTCAGGATGGGGTGACGAAAAATAAAATGGTAAGGAATTAGCTCCATTACCATTTTATTTTTCGTCTCTGTGGGCATTTCAGTGTGGCTACGCTCCTCTGCTATCACGGAGGAGCCTCCCCTGCCTAACCTTCTTTAGGTCTCGCCTAGCGTTGCAGCGCGAATACGCTGCCATCGCTTTGCGAGGCATCCAGTTACACTATAGTGTGGAAGCTTCGTGGAAGCTCCGCCCACTCTCTGGCCCATCTTCTTCATTGGCTTAGGTTATAAATGCTGCCTTCCGATTGGTTTTAAACTTGTTAGTCCCTCCCCATGACAGCAATGTCCGTCATTTGTATCCTTCCATGGCTACTGGCCCCTTTCCTCCGAGCACTATTTTCATCCTGTGCCTCTCCCCGGACCCCTCCCGCAGTCTGTGCCGTCTCTGCCCCCCCGCCCCTACGTCACGTCTCGACTCTTTTCTATGTGTTGACTCGCTGCGCGTTTGACCACTCTGTTGCCCTTGACTCCACCCCTCTCCTCGCTCCCGTCTCCTGTCCGAGGAGATGTCATTCCACCAGGTACAACTTCCATCATGATGGGAGAGCATTATCTGGGGGGAGACATGCCACCCATATGAAAAGAAACTTGTGAACAGCTCTGTAGCACCAAATGACGGGGTCCTTCTGAAAGCGCCCAAGGCAGGATGTGCGGCAGCTGATGGACGAAGCAGCAGTCCTGCCCAGGCTGCCCAGTGCAATGCAGCTGATCAACAGAGCAGTGGCACCCCATGATAGGCACACTGCCTGCCCGCATCGCAGCACATGAACAGGGCTACAGCACTCGACATTCCGCAAACCGCTAACAAGGTCCTGGGAACGAACTGCGAAATCTGATGCGGGCAACAACAGCTTCGGCACAGAGGCCAGAACTGCTGAGGACTCGTCATGCACATCAGATTGTGAACACACGTCAGCTTGTAAACACAGCGGTAGCACCCCACCTAAACACCGGCTCCCTGCTTCCTGCGACAACTGTCCCTGGCCTGGGTTTTCAAGACAGTTCGGGTTTTCTCGTGTCCTATACCGGAGTTATGTTCTTTCGATAGGTGTCCTGTAGGTGGCCATAAGGCGGGGGACTATCACGGGATCCCCCTTCACCCCTAGAAGAGACCAGCCATGGAAAGGTGCATCTCGGCCCAGACTGGACACGTGACCAGGGAAGCGAGCAGAAGTGGGCATCTCCGAGGCAGAGGCGCAAAAGGCGATGTCAGGATCACAAGTTGAGGGAGAGGCAGAGGTGGATGAGCCAGGAGTCCACAACACAGAGCAGAAGGCCGTGACCCTTTACCCCGAGAACTGACCTGCGGGAAACATCCCTCTTCTCACTGGTAAATAACTGTTTCTCGTACTCTATCACTTTCCCAGTGTTTCTCTTACTTTCTCATTTGCATTACTCCTAGAAGATGATATTTCCCCTGCTATTTCTTTTACTTTCCCCTTGTGCATGTTATTGGTTCTCCTCTTGCGGTTTCGCTTCTCTCCGCCTACCGTTTCTCATATTATTGTTGTTTTTTCACTTACACCCATATTTGGTTCGCTCTCCGTGCTTCCGCTCTCTATCTCTTTGGTGCTCACCGACTTGTGTTGTTACTATGTCCTCTTGTTTCTCCCTCCTTTCCATAGCATTTACCCATCCCTCCTTTCATTCCCCGATGTTCTCATTATGCCTTTGTCACCCCTTTTACCCTATCCTTGCGTTTCTTTAACTCTTCTCTTGCGTTTCTTCCCCCACTGTTCTTCCTTTAGCTCCGGCTTCTGCGTCAGCTCTTGCTTTCTCTTTCCTACCACTCCCCGCGTTTCTCTTCACCTGCAGCTTCTCCCTCTCACATTGTGTCTCTTTCACTGCTGGTTTATCTCGTCCTATACTGTTGCTCTCCTCCGCTATTACCTCACTGCATCAGTCACTCTCTTGTTTTTCTCTCTGTCCTTTCCATTGCTCTCCCCCCAGCTGTTTCTGCCCCTCCCCATTTGCCTCTCCTATTGCTCCCCCCACTGCTGTTTCTCTGTCTTTCCCTCTAGTCCGCCCCCGTATTTTTTTTTTGCCGTTTTTATATAGCGCAAAGTCAACCCGAAGGTATTGGAGCGCTTTACATGAGCACCAGTTACATTACACAAGGACACGTTCATTTTTGGTAGGCACGGGGAGATTAAGTGATTTGCCCAGAATCACAGGATGTTGAGCCAACGCCAAGACTCGAATCTGGTGGCTCCCCAGTTCCAAAAGCAGCAGCTCTGCCATTACGTCACATCTTCGCTCACCTTCTCTCTTTTTTTTCCTCCCAACTCTCCGTCTGCTGTTTCCCTATCATCTGAAAATTCCGTGACCTCGTCTTCCCTGCTGTTCCTATATCTTTCCAGTTACTGTAGATTCCCTCCCATCCCTCCGCGCCGTCTAGCTCTGCTGTTTCTTGCACCCTCCCTTTGCTGCTTCTTGACCCATCCTCTCTGCTATTTCGCCCCCTGTCCTGCTGTTGCTCTTCCTTTGGCGCCCGTCGTCTGCTCTCTGTCTCCTCTGCTGGTACTTTATCGTTCAACATATCTGTCACTCTTCCTCCATCTGCTTCCCCCCACACTTTTCTCTTTCCCTTCTGTTTATATCTCTCTGCCCTAATGACTCTCCCTATTATTTATCGCTCCTATTATTGTTTTCGTCTCTTTCCTCACCCAGGAGTTCTCTGACTGTTTTTGTCTTCAATTTCCTGTTGTTGTTTCTCATCCCCTCTCCTTAGTTTCTCTTTTCCATGCTGCTGTTATGTTAGCCGGGATGCCCTTTATCTTTTTTTTGTCATTCCTCCTTATACCCTGCAGTTATCTCACCCTCTGCCACTTATTTGTCTCTTCAACAGTATTTTCTGTTCTTGCGTGCTGCTCACAATCCACCTTTTCACCCGAGCTACAGTTCTCTGCCTTTCTTCTAGGGTTAATGGGGGCCGGGGTTGGGGGAGGGGAGGGTAGGGGGTTTGTTCTCAACCCCTCCTTTCAGTGGCCTTCCTCACTCCTCTTTACATACTAATTGCTGCTGTCTCTTGCCCATAGCCTGCCTCTGGCCCACTCTCTTTGCTTATCTCCCCATGGTCCCGGATGTCATTCCCTCGATCCATGACTAGCGGTTTATCTTACCTTTAATCTCGAAAGCCACATCAACTCTACTCAACCCCCCAAACCCCTCTACTCTTCACCTACCTGCACTGTCAACCCATCACACTCTACGTTTCCCCAACCTCTGCTCGGTATACCCACCTCTCTATTCCTATTTTCCACCCGTCCCTCTGTACAGCTAGCCCACCCATTGCTAAAGTCCATCTACCTTGCCCTACTGTCCACGCATCCCTCTTTGCTTTCCCCAGATCTCACTTCTATCTACCCATCTATCTATGCTGTCCACCTATTCTTCTCTGTTGTCCACCTACCCCCTGTACAGTCAGCACATCCATTCCTACTGTCCACCTATCCTACCCTATAGTCCATTCACCTTTCTCTACTGTCCATCCTTTCCTCTCTGCTGACTTCAAACCTCTCTACTTTCCACCCATATCTTTAAAACATCCACCAGTTCCTCTCTGGCATCCACCCATTCCACTCTACTGCCCTAAACCTCTCTTCAAGTCTACCCATCTCTCTATGCTGTCCACCTATTCCTCTCTGGCGGCCACCCATACCATTTTGCTGCCCCAAACCTCTCTTCTGTTTGGAGGTTGAACTAGGACACAGAGGGACAGACTCCAAATAATGGTTTATGGAGAGATACAAAAACATGCAGACGAAAACGTTGAATGCAAATAACGATAATTTGAAAACGCAGTGTGCTGACCGTTTGGTTAGCTTTTGGGTACTTCATTTATTTTCTTTTATTGCTGGTGGATATAGACCTTCTCGGCACCATAATGTATTCGATCATCGTGATTCTAAAAAAATAATAAAGTGCCATATTTTGCCTTGGAAAATAGTTCAGTTTCCCAGTACTTGCAGTGTAGCAAACTTCAGAGAATGAGGAGTGCTCAGCCGACAGTACAGTAATGGGTGATTTAGCAGATGGGTTTAGTATGTAGTGGAAAAAACAGATGTCTTTATGGCAAAGCAGAGCAATATACAAGAATGCATCTCCAACTTTCTTTAATTGGAGGATGAATGGGGGAGCTGTGTGGTGGTAGGCTAATGCAGAGTTTGAACACACACCATAGACTTAGGGGTCGATTCCGATTTGGGCCGGAAAAAGCACCGACCGACTCGGAGCCGGAATTAATTCCGACCGACACGTACCTGTGGCGCCCGACACGCCAAGTACGATGCAAAGCGTGCAAAATCCGACCGACACGTACTGAACCCAAGCCGAACGACCGAGCCGCACGGAAAACAGCAATACGGCCGGAAAAACACGCAAATCGAACCGACCGACACGCACCCGGAACAAATCCAACCGAAACGTACCCGCGAACTCCAAACCGCAAAGTACGATGCAAGGCGCGAAAACCACGACCGAGTCGTACGGAGGACAAGCCGTACGACCGACACGCATACAAAACTGCGAGCCGAAGTAACACAAAACACCGCGACCGATGCGTACGCAGCATAGAAAACTGCACAAACACAGCGTGAACGAAACGGAGAAGACCGTACGAGACAACTGCAGGGTCCGACTCGGTCACAAGAACGTTTCCAACATGCACAGAAAGTACTAAGGAAAAATACATAAAAAAAGGCCAAACAAGCAATTACAAAGCCAATAAATACTGGGGGGGGTGGGGACAGAGAACAAAGACACACCCACAACTCCACCCATATAAAGGACACAAATCCCAACCATGATCCTTTGCAAATGCTATTCTACTGCCAGCACTCAACAGACAGCAACCACACACCCACAGCTCATCTCTCACACAAGCCACACACCATCAGCACACCAACAAATAGCTACCTCACATACACCCAGCAAAACATACACTCACACACCCTCACCTGCACACCAACACACACATGACTCACCATCACCACCCATCACCATGCCCCCAAAGAAGAATCACAAGTTCCTAGATTGTGAATTGGAAGTCCTGGTAGACGAGATCCTCAGGGTAGAGCCACAGCTGTTTGGCACACTGGTCCAACAGACACTCATCTCCCAGAAAACAAAGATGTGGGAGAGGATCATCAACAGGGTGAACGCACAATCACCATGTCTGCGCACAAAGACTGACATCCAGAACAGGTGGTATGACGTGCGCAGGAGGGTACGGGAGCTGCTGAAGAAGGACTACCTCCTGAGCCAATACACCGGCAGTGGCCCTCCTGCCAAGCCAGTATATCTCAGGCCCTGGGAGGAGAAGGTGCGGGCCATCCTTCCGCCAGTGAGCGTCTATGGACTAGAGAACATCCCAGAGCCTGGTGAGTACACAACAAATGTACACAATATTCTGCCACAATACACACACACATCACTGTCAAGGGGAGAGTCAAACCATGCACTCATAGCAATTACACAGCAACCAGAATAGAATCATCCCAAAATGTGTATGTCAGTCAGATAAACACAACACATGCCATCTCAAAGTTACATTTAACCGTGTCATCACATGTACAAACACAACTACAACTACAGCTAGGCAGTGGCACAAATATAACTAACAAACACATCCAGACATGTAGCCACCACTACAACACCAACACACAGTGAAGACCACTGAAAGAAAGGAATTCTGTGTATGCTGGGCAAGTCAGTGTAGCCAATAGCATCATGGGAGTCGTATTCACAGATATTGCTCACCCCCACAACTGTCCCATCAACACCACCATGAACCATGCGCACATCACAGAGAGTGGAAAAGGACTCACAAGATGGCTGACACTGGCTACTGCTGTGGGGAGCACAAGGCCCTGCTGGCAACTGTGCAAAAACCAACAGCAGGACACCACTGACTGACATCCTGAGAGACAACTTCCACTCCCTGCAATGGAAGCACGTTCCATGGTGGGATATCTGGCTGGGTGGGAAGGAGGACTCGCAGCACTGACCATAGTCACAAGCACCTCCCCTCACACACCCCCTCAACACAAACTCCACATAACCCACCTGGGAGAATGCAATGCCTCACATCCTAACTCAAGATCCCACAAAGAACCTCCACCCTGGGTTATGTTGTGTGAAGCACAGGGACACTCTTGGGACTCTTAGCCAAACAACTGCCAGGACAACACTCCCAGCCATCCTGTCAGCACAGGCAGCCCACCCCACAGGGAAGCAGAGTCCAAAGGAAGGAAGCATGGGCATGCTGGGAAGGGGGGTGGAGGCAATAGCATGATGGGAGTAGTAGGCACAGATATTGCTCAGCCTCACAACTGGCCCATCAACACCACCCTGAACCATGCTCACATCACAGGGAGTGGATAAGGACTGACAAGATGGCTGACACTGGCTACTGCTGTGGGGAGAACAATGCCCTGCTGGCAACTGTGCACCAACAAACAGCAGGACACCACTGACTGACATCCTGAAAGACAACTTCCACTCCCTGCAATGCAAGCACGTTCCATGGTGGGATATCTGGCTGGGTGGGAAGGAGGACTTGCAGCACTGACCATAGTCACAAGCACCTCCCCTCACACACACCCTCAACACAAACTCCACATAACCCACCTGGGAGAATGCAATGCCTCACATCCTAACTCAAGATCCCACAAAGAACCTCCACCCTGGGTTATGTTGTGTGAAGCACGGGGACACTCTTGGGACTTTTAGCCAAACAACTGCCAAGACAACACTCCCAGCCATCCTGTCAGCACAGGCAGCCCACCCCACAGGGAAGCAGAGTCAAAAGGAAGGAAGCATGGGCATGCTGGGAAGGGGGAAGAAAGGCAATAGCATGATGGGAGTCGTAGTCACAGCTCAACATCCCCCACCACATGGCCCAGCAAGCTCACACTCCCGCATGCACATTCCACAGAGAGTGGAAAGGCCCATCAAAGATGTCTGACACTGTTGCTGTGTCGTGGGGAGCACAAGGGCATGCTGGGAACTGCACACCAACCAACAGCAGGACACCACTGTCAGCCATCTTGCCATTGCTCTCACACCCACACACACTGAACTCCCCACAAAAGCAAGTAAGTATGGGAATGCTGGGAAGTGGGGTGGAGGCAATAGCATGATGGGAGTCATAGTCACAGACATAGCTCACCCCCACAACTGTCCCATCAACACCACCCTGAACCATGCTCACATCACAGGGAGTGGAAAACAACTGACAAGATGGCTGACACTGGCTACTGCTGTGGGGAGCACAAGGCCCTGCTGGCAACTGTGCAACAACCAACAGCAGGACACCACTGACTGACATCCTGAAAGACAACTTTCACTCCCTGCAATGCAAGCACAGTCCATGGTGGGATAACTGACTGGCTGGGTGGGAAGGAGGGCCGGCTGTCAACCAAATACAACCAATGCAGACCATGTTCACACCCCAACAAATACATAGAAATGCCCAAATAATGCAGGACAATGTGCTACACCAATATCAACCCCTGACTGTGACAACTTAGGACAATGCAATGTACAGGCCCGCACCCAGAGGCACAGTCACAACTGTCAGGTGTGTCAACCATTGATGCCTGCAGAAACATAACATACATTGTGTGTGTCTCCCAAAAACAGGTGATGATGGGGACACAGCAGCAGATGCTGAGGAGTCCCAGTCCCAGGCTCAAGAGGATACGGAGCTCACTGGTGTCGTACAGCCTCTGCCCTCCTCCGATGAAGAAGACCAACCTGGCACCTCCGGTGTAAGTCAACATGCAGCACCAGCAGGACCACCAGCTGCAGCACCAGCAGGACCACCAGCTGCACCCCCTGCACCCACCCCTCCAATGACTGTCACCACAAATACCATCCCTGCCGACATGGACAGAACAAGGAGCACCACCAGCACAGGGACCCTGGACCAACGTGGGGCCATGGACACCACCACCACCACCAACCCCCAAGGGGGACCAGGGTCATCTGTGCGTGCCACTGCACGCACTGCACATGTCGGCAGGGGTGGTGGGAGGGTGGGAGACAGAGGTCGCTGCTTGCAGAGGTGTCTGGTGTGCATGATGACCCACAACTGGTACGCATAGCCGATGCGTACCAGTCCAGCACCGGAGATCTCAGCCAGGTAGTGGGGCTCCTCAGAGACATGAAACAGCAGCAGGCTGCCCATCATGCCCGCTGGACTCACACATGTCCCGCGTGGAGTCCAAGTGGGACGCACTGCAAGAGATGACGGCGGTGCACAGGGACATATTACAATGCCTCCGCCAGATGAACAGCAACCAGTCTACACCTCCCTGTGTGCCAACAACATCTGGTGCTGAACAAACTGCAACTGCCACAGGGAGGGAGGATGACTCTGGTGGAGAGTCCCCTGCACCGCAGCAGCCTGTACT
Organism: Calotriton arnoldi; assembly: GCA_963921515.1. Taxonomy (NCBI): domain Eukaryota; kingdom Metazoa; phylum Chordata; class Amphibia; order Caudata; family Salamandridae; genus Calotriton; species Calotriton arnoldi. The sequence goes on along the minus strand of CAWUFW010016764.1, from coordinate 252,272 downwards.
TGAGGGGCCCCCCCCAAAGAAGAGGGGTCGTCCGAGGAGGGGCAAGTGAGAGGCCGATGGCCAAGTGCAACCCCAGGAAGCCTGAACCTGTTCTGGATGTTCACCTTTGTGCACAAACTGTTCACCCTGTTGACGGCAACACAACTCCCACACATGACATGGGGAGTACAAGTTGGACCAATGTCTCAGACAACTGTGGCCCCAATACTGGGGATTTTGTCTACCAGGACTTTCAATTCACCTAGGAACTTCTTATTGCAATATAAATGTACAGCACTAATCATCCTATGCACTATTCACACAAATGTATCACAATAAACACACTAATACACCATACTTGCCTCTGTTGTGATTCCAACGTGGGTGCTGTCATGGGGATGATGAACTGCAAAATTACACTGTGTATGCGAACTGCAACAGCAAGTACAACACAGGCATGTGAGTAATGGCAACGTGACACATATGAGGGAGACACACCACCAGGGCTACACAACACATACACACCTAGGCCATCTGACTCATTGCCTACACTGATGTTGCCAGGAAAGACGGTGCAATGCACAGACACCACACCTATTCCCAGTTGTAGTCAAGTTGCCCACAGGTGCAGTAAGCAAATGGCAGTCAAATGTGTGACCACAGACAACGCACATCACAAAGTGAAGCACAGGTTTATTACACAGTTGCAACATGTCGTAACCACTACAGATGCAAGGTAATCCCACCTGGCAGCGGGCACACAGTCAACAACTGTAGAAGGAAGGAAGTCCATGGGTGTGGCGCACATCACCTGTAGGGACACAACAGCTACCACCCTGGAAGTACAATCACGTCGTCGGTGGACACAGTTGACCAAACGAATCTGAAAGTACCCTGTGAAGGACAGAAATGACACACAGTCAAAAGCAATGGAGAACAGGACAGAACAGCAAAACTCATGCACAATACATGTTACAAGATACCCACCCAGAACCAAGTTAGCATGTCAACACTGTTGGGGAGTACAGACCACCTGTAAGCACACATCGCTACACACATCCAGTCAAGTAGCCCATGGACACACTCGAACAGCACCAGAGCACCACCTACACATATCATGCCAACTCACATCATTGACATGACACCTCAGGATACTCACATTCAGCTAAAGAAGTTGGTGATGAGCTGTGTGCGGACATCACCCTCATCATCATCATCATCACTGGCATCGTGGTCCAGGCCAGGATCCTCCACAGGTGGCGGATGTTGGTCATTGTCATCCTGGATGAGAGGCAACTCCTTCCGCACTGCCAGGTTGTGGAGCATGCAGCAGACGATGATAATCTTGCACACCTTCGCTGGGGCATATGGGAGGGACCCTCCTGTCTTGTCGAGGCAGCGGAAGCGGCTCTTCAGGAGACCAAATGTCCGCTCAATGACTCTCCTGGTCCGACCATGTGCCTCATTGTAGCGCATCTGGGCTGGTGTCACAGGGTTCCTGAGGGGTGTCAGCAACCACGGCATGTTGGGGTATCCCGAGTCACCTACGGACAGACAAGTGCACATTAGCTGACTTGGAAAAGTGGGCGGAATACTACAGATCAGATCACACACAATGGCACAAAGTCAGTACACACCGACAAGCCAGGCACGCTGGTTCTGCATCTGTGCCATCATCCTGGGGATGCGACTACTCCTCATCACAAAGGCATCGTGTGCTGAACCAGGGAAACGGGCATACACGTGTGAGATGGTCATATCTGCAAGACACACCACCAGTGCATTGACCGAGTGGTAGTGCTTGCGGTTACGGTAGGCCTGCTCCTGGGCCTGTGGTGGTACCAAAGCCACATGTGTCCCATCAATGGAGCCAATGACATGCAGCATCCTCCCCAGGGCATAGAAGTCACTCTTCACGTCAGTGAGTCGTTGCAGTCTAGGGAAATAGATGTACCGGTTCAGGTATAGCAACATTGCCTCCAAAACATCGCGGAGAACACGGCTCAACATGGTCTGTGACATCCCACCAGCAGTCGCCACAGTATGTTGGAAGGTACCGGTGGCAAAGAAGTGTAGGGCTGCCATCACCTTCACCTTGGGGGTCAGCGCTGTAGGATACGGCCGGCCAGGCTGCAAATGTGGGGCCAACTGCACTGCCAAATCCTCAATCAGCTGCCTGGTGAAGCGGTACCGTCGGATGCTGTCCCGTTCCACCATCGTTGCCAGGTCTGGGAATGGTCGATGGACAGCAGGAGCCCTGCAGTGCAGAGGAGAAGAAAGCAAGATTGTCAGTCACCCCACATATGCGGCATTGAACACACTCAATATCACATCTTACATCATTATGAGGCACAACTACATGAAGTGTGCAGTTCCGTAAGGACATGTATGGTACATACATGGCCAACATCTGTCATCACGGTTCAACAAGTGGCATCAATAAGTCCCAGGTTGGCCCATTGGATATCATGAGGCAGTGTCACAGTTCCCATCTCCTGCTGCCATGTCACAATACCCCCACAGTGACATGTGAGGACAGATGTGCCCCAGGCATCACAGCTCAACGACAGGTACATTCCCAGGGACCCTGTACTGCCACATGGACACTGGCATTACATGGAGTATCAGGTATACACCACAGCAAAACAACCATGACCCCCACAGGTAGTGGTTCCACTTGCCTCTGCAGGACAGACATGGACGTCTGTGACACACACACGCACAACATCAAGTCCATGCACACACAACGTGGATGTGGAGACTGTCTCCCATTGTGCACATGAAATCAGAGACATTGTAAACACTACATGCACACAGACTGTGGAGGACCATCACTATTGTGCCACTGGGACACCCTGGCTCAAACATACCGTCCCACATGGGACTCACGGGGTATGTGACATGACATACACATACACCACCGTGAAATGTGACCATGGCACATGCACAGATATGAACAGTTGCACATCACAGTGGTCATGTACACGTAACACCCAGGATCCTGTCCCCATGAACACGTGCACAGCCTGGGGGTGGCTGCCCCCAGGTGACACCCACAGGACAACATGTACACCAACATACACACAATAGGAAATGCAGCCTTACATGCCTTATGATACAGTTTGGACAGGCTGTGGTGTTGTAGGTGTGCCCCTCACTCCCTGGGAGCTATCTGTGGCTGGCATATGTTCATCTGAGACAGGCATGGTGACATATGCCAGTCACTTGTACATGGATGCGTTGAACAGCAATGGACCGATCGGTGCGCCCGGCCGGCCCATTGCATTCAATGTGTGCGGGTACGCGTTGTACCCCTGTACGCGTAGTACCGCAATGGACCGATCGGTGCGCACCCATTGACAATGGCCTAGCCTGGCAACGGACGCGTTTTCGAAATTCGAACGAGTCGGTTGCTGGAAATTCAGTTGCCCAGACGTGGGTCCCGTGCTCACTACGCCACTGGAGTCAAGCTATCCTGGCTGATGAAGGCTGATAGCCTGAAACCGGTCCTAGGATGCTTGATTCCGGTCCAGGGAAGACATGGCTTGGCAGTTCGGTCTGGACTGTTCCCATGAGGCACAGGGTCAAGACTGATTTGCATATGGCTATGTCTGAACTGGGGTGGCGTGGTGAAGCAAAATAACGATGGATTAAACCCAGATCTGTGACTGGGGGTGAATGTTTGCCAATGTGCAGCATTCCGTCCATCATCTTGTGTGTTTTGCATTTCGCCCTAAGTGGGAAGGGTATGCCCAGACGTGGGTCCCGTGCTCACTACGCCACTGGAGTCAAGCTATCCTGGCTGATGAAGGCTGATAGCCTGAAACCGGTCCTAGGATGCTTGATTCCGGTCCAGGGAAGACATGGCTTGGCAGTTCGGTCTGGACTGTTCCCATGAGGCACAGGGTCAAGACTGATTTGCATATGGCTATGTCTGAACTGGGGTGGCGTGGTGAAGCAAAATAACGATGGATTAAACCCAGATCTGTGACTGGGGGTGAATGTTTGCCAATGTGCAGCATTCCGTCCATCATCTTGTGTGTTTTGCATTTCGCCCTAAGTGGGAAGGGTATGCCCAGACGTGGGTCCCGTGCTCACTACGCCACTGGAGTCAAGCTATCCTGGCTGATGAAGGCTGATAGCCTGTAACCGGTCCTAGGATGCTTGATTCCGGTCCAGGGAAGACATGGCTTGGCAGTTCGGTCTGGACTGTTCCCATGAGGCACAGGGTCAAGACTGATTTGCATATGGCTATGTCTGAACTGGGGTGGCGTGGTGAAGCAAAATAACGATGGATTAAACCCAGATCTGTGACTGGGGGTGAATGTTTGCCAATGTGCAGCATTCCGTCCATCATCTTGTGTGTTTTGCATTTCGCCCTAAGTGGGAAGGGTATGCCCAGACGTGGGTCCCGTGCTCACTACGCCACTGGAGTCAAGCTATCCTGGCTGATGAAGGCTGATAGCCTGAAACCGGTCCTAGGATGCTTGATTCCGGTCCAGGGAAGACATGGCTTGGCAGTTCGGTCTGGACTGTTCCCATGAGGCACAGGGTCAAGACTGATTTGCATATGGCTATGTCTGAACTGGGGTGGCGTGGTGAAGCAAAATAACGATGGATTAAACCGAGATCTGTGACTGGGGGTGAATGTTTGCCAATGTGCAGCATTCCGTCCATCATCTTGTGTGTTTTGCATTTCGCCCTAAGTGGGAAGGGTATGCCCAGACGTGGGTCCCGTGCTCACTACGCCACTGGAGTCAAGCTATCCTGGCTGATGAAGGCTGATAGCCTGAAACCGGTCCTAGGATGCTTGATTCCGGTCCAGGGAAGACATGGCTTGGCAGTTCGGTCTGGACTGTTCCCATGAGGCACAGGGTCAAGACTGATTTGCATATGGCTATGTCTGAACTGGGGTGGCGTGGTGAAGCAAAATAACGATGGATTAAACCCAGATCTGTGACTGGGGGTGAATGTTTGCCAATGTGCAGCATTCCGTCCATCATCTTGTGTGTTTTGCATTTCGCCCTAAGTGGGAAGGGTATGCCCAGACGTGGGTCCCGTGCTCACTACGCCACTGGAGTCAAGCTATCCTGGCTGATGAAGGCTGATAGCCTGAAACCGGTCCTAGGATGCTTGATTCCGGTCCAGGGAAGACATGGCTTGGCAGTTCGGTCTGGACTGTTCCCATGAGGCACAGGGTCAAGACTGATTTGCATATGGCTATGTCTGAACTGGGAGTGGCGTGGTGAAGCAAAATAACGATGGATTAAACCCAGATCTGTGACTGGGGGTGAATGTTTGCCAATGTGCAGCATTCCGTCCATCATCTTGTGTGTTTTGCATTTCGCCCTAAGTGGGAAGGGTATGCCCAGACGTGGGTCCCGTGCTCACTACGCCACTGGAGTCAAGCTATCCTGGCTGATGAAGGCTGATAGCCTGAAACCGGTCCTAGGATGCTTGATTCCGGTCCAGGGAAGACATGGCTTGGCAGTTCGGTCTGGACTGTTCCCATGAGGCACAGGGTCAAGACTGATTTGCATATGGCTATGTCTGAACTGGGGTGGCGTGGTGAAGCAAAATAACGATGGATTAAACCCAGATCTGTGACTGGGGGTGAATGTTTGCCAATGTGCAGCATTCCGTCCATCATCTTGTGTGTTTTGCACCCACAACAATGTTGCAAAATCATGTATGTCATAAAGTTGAAGATTTGAAGGATGCTGTGGGCGTGTATTGGTGCTGCTATTCCATGGATTGGCCAGATTCAGACGATGCAAACGACTTGGACCTATCACTTTGGACACATGGGACAGTATCTGCCTCTGCAGCACATATATATTGCTGGCTGTTCCCCTGAGAGCTCACTTGCCTGCTCTACATGCTTCAGGACGACATCTGCCACTGCACTGCTGCTGTCTCTGCCCCCTCTGGACCCTGCAATGGCACGTACTGTGGAAAGAGCCCCAGCCTTCAGCCTGGAGGAGAACCAGGCCCTGCTGGACAGCCTACTTCCACAGTACAGCAAGCTGTATGGGACACCAGGGGAGCAGGTGAGTGTTCTCTGCACTGCCTTTCTGAATGTGCATTTTGTCTGACTAGCAAGGCTGAAAGTCTGCACGCCACTGGCTAGAAGGCTCACTGAGTAGTTGTCACCCCCCATAGTGTGTAGTGACATGCACTGGACAGGTATGGTGCAGTGACAGTGCATTTGAACAAGGTTTTACTTCCCATGCAATGATACCATGTAGTGACTTCTGGCAAACTGTCCATGGGCAGCGTTGCACTGCCTGTGTACATCATGTGCCCCTGTGATTGAGACATGTATATACAACTTTGTCATGCACGGATATGTTGCATGTGTAGTAATGGCCTTTTCACTTTGTCATCCTCACAGGTTAATGCCCATCGGAAGCAGGAGATCTGGAAGGACATCGTCCGGGCTGTCCGGTCCGTGGGGGTCTACAAGCGCCGGATCCGCAACTGCCAGAAGAGGTGGCAGGACCTTTGGGGCTGGACCCGGAGGATTGCACGGGTCCAGCTGAAGCTGTCGCCTCCTCGCAGGAGGGGCAGAACACGGACCCTGACCCCCACATGCTCCAGATCCTGGCGGTGGTGTTTCCAGACCTGGATGGGCAGCTGAAGGCCAGACAGCAGCAAGGAGGGGGTGAGTCAAAGACTGCACTGTGAACTCTGTATTACATGCTATGTGCCCTCCTATGGCCTGGTTAAACTGCCACAGTACAGCAGTCATGTTGTCCAGGAGCCATGTCCCTCTATTGTGCACTGCCCACTCCTCATCTGATACCCAGGTGTGGCCCTTACATTCAGGGAATTGTGTCACTTGGGACTGTGTCCTTGCAGTTTGCTTCACTCAAGGTGGGGGACAGCATCTGTTTCCCTAACTCTGTTGTGGGCATCATGGGTGGGTCCATTGTTCACACAATGCCTGTGTTCGGACATGTAATCTGCGTGTTGCTTTGATATGCGGTCCACTTGCTGAGCTGAGCCACCACATGTACCTGGGGTATCTGGCACACACCCATGCAGCGGGTGGGAACAATGTCTGGGCCCCAGGAGTGTGCAGATTACGTGTGTCACACATACATAGCCAGCTATCCACTGTCCAGGGCTCATCCCTCATTCATGTGGGGCAGGACAGTCATGCCTACTCCAGCCCATCCAATACACCTGTACTCCCACTCCCGTGTATCAGCTGACACATTGTGCGCAGTGATTTGACCCCTCAGGTGTCTGCCTCTGTGTCAGTGTGCTGTGGATTTGTTGCCAGGACTGCTGGGGTGTTTCTCGGTAGGGGCTCAGCATGCCACTGGAAATGTGACCATAGGAGACGATACTTGTGTGTCACATAGGTGTTTGATCAGCTGCCCGTGCAGACTGGGGTATGCGAATGTGAAGTTCAGGCAGCTGTTTCCCATTCACAGCAGATTGTGAGGGGCTCAGGTTCAGAGGGTAGTGTCACAGGTCTCCCATATGTCCAATCGGTATGACCTGGACAGATGAGGGTTAAGATGATGTGTTGTGTGGGGGATGTACATGTGCACTTGTGCAGCTCCAGGACTTGCATTCCCCATGACCTACTATTGTGACACAGTGCAGAGTGTTGTTGTCTGGCTGCCAAGTCATACATCACTGAGACAGTGATGTATGACTTAGCAGTCATGCCTCCGCCATGGCATGTGTCTACTTATTGGTGATCCTGCAGGGGAGTGACATGTGCTACATGCACACCATTGTGGCGATGGCTATCAGGACATGGGTGCATCATGGTGTCTGTCGCTGGTATGCATCACATGCATTTCCTATTTCACTCTGGGCATCCCTTTCATCCGGAAACCTGTACTGACTCAGTGGCAAGAGTTGTGATGTGTGCATGTCCACATGCTACACCGTGTCCTCTGCACTGTCCAACTACTGTGTAGGTGGTGCATGTGTCCACACTGGGGTGTTGCTATCCAACAGACACCAGACAGATGGGTGCAAGGCCATGTGGGATGTGAGTGCCATGGTTGGCATCAGACTGACAATTGGCTTCTCCTGTTCAGTTAGGGCACTTTTAGCAATGTTCAACTAATGATGCCAGGGCTTGCTCTGTAATGTGCTGTGCTCACAGTGGTGTGTGCGTTTGGTGCAGGTGACTGATGTCTGTCTGTTTCCCCATTGTTTGCAGATACATCCACGGCCACGGAAGGGGACAGCTCCACGGACCAGGAGGAGCCGGAGAGCCAGACTGGGTCAGCAGCCGAGGAGTGGTCGGAGGGACCCAGTGGCACGGAGGGCGAGGGAGCCACACCGAGGAGTCCTCAGCAGCATCCACCTCAGCTGAGGACCACAGCGGCTCGGAGGATGACTCCCTTATGGAGGCGGGTGTCAGCAGCCACCACAACCCAGCTAGTGTTGCTGTCCCCGCCACCACCAGCACCACCACCGCCCTCCCATCGGCTCCCATTCCCCAGGTCCGTGGAGGCTCCCATGTTCGGGAGCGTGTCTCCTTTGGGCCAGGCACCGCACCCCCTGCCCCTGTGTCCCCTGCTGCCCTTAGTGAGGAGTCTGTGTACCTCCTTCGCCAGCTCCATGTAGGGCAGACAGCCATGCTGAGTGTCCTCCATGCGCACACCGCTCTGTTGACTCAGCTGGTGTCATTCATGGAGGGCATCTCATCGGGCATGTCTGACCTACAGAGGGGCAATAGGTCCATGGACTCCTCCCTGACGGCAGCAGTGTCCCTCCTCAGACAGTCCCTCACCCCTCCTGCCTCTGCTCCATCCACACTCCCCAGCACCTTACCCGTCCCAAGCACACACACACCGGCACAGGCACAAACCAGCACACACACGTCCATCACACAGACACACACGCCACAAACAAAACGCACACGCACGCACAGTCAGGGGACTGAAACCAGACTCACAGGGGATGGGGCCCTGGAACACACACACACATCCACGAGCACTGCGCAGTCCTCAGTTGCCTCTCCCTCCAAAGCACCCTCCCTTGCCTCACCTGCAACCCCAAAGACCCAGCGGCTCTTCCTCAGTGACCTCGGCCTCTTCCCCTCCGATCCAGCTGATACAGCATTCAGGGGGAAGAGGAAGCCCACCCACATGGAGTAGAGTGCCCCTCGCCCCCGGACACCCTCCCCCAGGCGCAGACAGACTGAGGCCCCCACCCGCAAGTCCCCCCGGAGTCATAAGAGCAAGACCCCGCCGCCGCCCTGCAGCTCAGGCACCAGGTCTCCTTCCTCCATCCCTCAGGCCCCCACTCCACAGGTGCCCCCACCACACCCTGCCCCAGGTTCCCCCACTCACAGATATACCATCCCCAAGAGGATCCGGCCTTCTCCCCCTGCCACTTGCTCTCCCGGCACCACACCCCCCGCTGCGCTTGTCTGTGCCACTGATGTGATGAGGGTGTCCTCCCCTCTGTCCAGCCCACCTTGCCTGTTCCCCATTCTCCTCCCCTGGTGGTAGGCACTGCAGTGGAGTCCACTACCACCCTGTCTGACTTGGGCACTGCAGTGGCGGACCTGTCCACTCCATCTGCAGGGTCCACTGCAGTCGTGCCGGCACCCACAACATCTGAGTCATGCCCCCCAGTTGTGCCGGCACACACCATGTCAGACACCTCCACTGCAGTTGTCAGTGGCTCTCCAGCACCCACCAGCCCTTCCCTGCCTCCTCCTGGTGAGCCCTGATCCTGTCCCTGCGGTGCCTGGCCTGCCCCCGGTTGCCCCTCCTAGTGGATTGTCCCTGGTTTTGTGCAGTGCAGGCATGCGTAGGGTGACATCTGCCACTGTCACCCTGTTTGGACTTTGACAATGGACTGGCCATTGGCCTTTGTGTTTTTCTGGACTTTCACTTTTAAACACACATATGCTGAATAAAGCAACTTTCTGTTCTCTAGTGCTTATGCTTCTGATGTACATGTTGTTGATGATGCTAACCATGCCCTTGCTGCAGTGATGGTGATATTTGGTCTCATGATAATGAAGTGTTACTGTGCAGGAACACATGTGGTCCAGGGGGAATGTGTCCTATCCTGTGGTGTATCCATGTCATCCATAGCAGCATCTGAGGGTGTCATGTGTTCAGTATTTGGCAATGGGATTTCCTACTTACATTAGCAATTTCACATCTGTGGCTTCCACCCCTGCACATCTGTTGTGCCTGCCATTGTTCAATTTGTCTACTTCCCTGACCGTGTGGCCATCTCCACTGGACATGCAGGTTTGGGCATCAATGGGGAAGGACTCATCTGTGTTGTCAGTGCAACATTGCTATACAAGTGTGTTGGATCTGTGCTGATGATTTCGTTGGCACTTCCATGACCAGGCTGATGTGACAGGAGCCTTCATTTGGTGCTAATTGTTGATTGTGTGACCAAGTGCTCAGCTGACATGATGGGGCCCTACTGAGGCAACATATGGCACAGCTTTCCTCACACAGGAGTGGAGTCCCCTCATGGCAGTGTGTACTCCTGTGACACTGCCTGCGCCCAAGGTGTGTGTTGTATGAGCATGTCTGTGTGTTCACTTCCGTTTTGCTGTGCATGCTGTGATCCCTAGTGTTGTACCTGTTTGTGATGCTTGCTGAGTTGACCTATGTTCCCCCAAAGTCTTCTCCCTGGGTTCTCTGTGATGTGGGTGCATGGCACATTACTGGTCATCAGGGTGTCACCCATAAGTGTGTTTGCTGTCAGGGCTGAGTTTGTGTGCAGACGCAGATGGGTCACAGTCAGGTTTCCCCTTGGCACTTGTTGTTTGCACCTGTCATGTGATTTCCAGTTTGTGTTATCTTTCAGTGATTGTGACACGTTGTGTGTGTGACTGCTGGCACTCCTCAGGGTCCGGGCTGCAATGTTGGTTGTTGTCTATGTGTGTTCTTTGTGGGTGACCTTGGCTTCTTCATTGGTGTGTGACTGTGGCTGGGATCCCATTGGTTGGTGTGGTATTGCCGTCATGTCCATGTACAGCGTAGTGTGCAGTGTGTCAGACATTCAGGAGTCTTGTTGAGTGGCCATGTGTGATGTGTTTCTGCACCTTGGTTCCCACCCACCACCCTGGAATTGTCATGGGTGCATGTGCAATGTCACCAGTGCATGTGTGCTTCACTGCTGCACATTGTTGGAGGTCGAGGTGTGTGGTGTTGAGTGTGTGCAGATGAGAGTTGTTGCCCGGCTAGACCCCTGCCTCCATGTTGGCCTTGGCTTACTGGCCGTGCTGATTGATTTGTGCTTGTGTAGGTGTGATGGTAGTTTGTTGCTCAGGACACATGACTGTGGTTCACAGTGTGAACGACATTTAGCTTTGTCATCACAGTGGGATTGTAATGCAGCCCAGGGTCACCACATTGTGGGGGCCCTGGGGGTAGTGCTGTGGTGTGTCTGTGTTTTGCTGTGTCAGTTGCTGTTCCTACGTGCCTGTGTGACATGTGTGATTTGTGCTCCCTCTCATCTGACAATGCCTGATTGCCCACATAGGGGATTTGGGTCCATGAGTTACCTTTGTGTGGCACTGTATGCACATCTGTATGATTGGTATTCAGGCCTCCTCATGTGTTGTGTGGTTGCCTGGGGACACTGGCACCCCCCCCCCTCACCTGTTGTGTTTGATGTGCAGTGTGGGTCTGCCTGTTTGTGTTTGTGCATCTGCACCACTGCATTGGCATATCTTAGGTGTGCCATTGGCTGTATGTAGTTTGGTGGGTTTCCCCTGCTGTCCCTGGGACTCCTAGGTCATCAGTCAGCACAATGATCATGGTTTGTGTGTCCCATTGCTGCATTGGTATGGTATCTGTTCACCTCACATCTACAGTCTCCACAGGGTATTTGCATTTGTGTGCCCATTGGTGCAAATATGTGGGTCTGCATTCTGATGGTCACTTCTGTCATTGTGTCATTGATGAATGTTGACTGTGTCAGCCCCCATGGGTGTTGTTTGTCTGCACATGGCCAAAGGTATGTCTTATTTGCACTGCAGTATTTGCCTCCCCCAATCTATGTTGCAATGGGACACATGCACTACTTTGCCACTGATGTGTTTTATGTTCTGTGACCAGGAATCATCCATGCAGTTTGGCAGTTGCAGCTTTTTCTTTGTCAACACTTACATTTTGGTCACTGTGATGATGGGGGTTTGGACCCCATTGCCACAATGTTCAAAATGTGCTTCAGCTATGGACCCCACACTTACCTTTTGGTCACTGTGATGATGGGGGTTTGGACCCCATTGCCACAATGTTCAAAATGTGCTTCAGATATGGACCCCACACTTACCTTTTGGTCACTGTGATGATGGGGGTTTGGACCCCATTGCCACAATGTTCAAAATGTGATTCAGCTATGGACCCCACACTTACCTTTTGGTCACTGTGATGATGGGGGTTTGGACCCCATTGCCACAATGTTCAAAATGTGCTTCAGTTATGGACCCCACACTTACATTTTGGTCACTGTGATGAGGGGGTTTGCACCCCATTGCCACAATGTTCAAAATGTGCTTCAGCTATGGACCCCACACTTACCTTTTGGTCACTGTGATGATGGGGGTTTGGACCCCATTGCCACAATGGTCATGGCCTGCTTGCATTGTGGGGGCCACACACATATATGTGTGGCACATGTGATAGGGGGTCACATTGTATGTTCAAAGTCATGTTCAGTGTTGTAGGCATTTGACACAGTCTGCACACGCTTGTCATGGTGTTGGGGGATGTCTTTTTCTTGCATTCCCTAGGTTGTGGTGTGCTGGTTGTGTCATGCTTTGTCCATCCTATGAGTGGGGGTGGTGTTGGTGGTAGGCATCCAGCCCCCATGGGTAGAGGTGGTAGTAGTGACAGGCATCCAGCCCCCTGGGTAAGGGTGGTAGTGGTGGTAGGCATCCAGCCCCCCCTGGGTAGAGGTGGTAGTAGTGGTAGGCATCCAGCCCCCCCTGGGTAAGGGTGGTAGTAGTGGTGGGCATCTGGCACCCCCATGGCTAAGGGTGGTAGTAGTGGTAGGCATCCAGCCCCCTGGCTTAGGGTGGTAGTAGTGGTAGGCATCCAGCCCCCTGGGTGAGGGTGGTAGTGGTGGTGGGCATCTGGCACCCCCTGGCTAAGGGTGGTAGTAGTGGTAGGCATCCAGCCCCCTGGGTAAGGGTGGTAGTAGTGGTGGGCATCTGGCACCCCCATGGCTAAGGGTGGTAGTGGTGGTAGGCATCCAGCCCCCCCTGTGTAAGGGTGGTAGTAGTGGTGGGCATCTGGCACCCACATGGCTAAGGGTGGTAGTAGTGGTAGGCATCCAGCCCCCTGGCTTAGGGTGATAGTAGTGGTAGGCATCCAGCCCCCCTGGGTAAGGGTGGTAGTGGTGGTGGGCATCTGGCACCCCCTGGCTAAGGGTGGTAGTTGTGGTAGGCATCCAGCACCCCTGGGTAAGGGTGGTAGTGGTGGTGGTTATCTGGCACCCCCTGGCTAAGGGTGGTAGTAGTGGTAGGCATCCAGCCCCCCCTGGGTAAGGGTGGTAGTAGTGGTGGGCATCTGGCACCCCCATGGCTAAGGGTGGTAGTGGTGGTAGGCATCCAGCCCCCCCTGGGTAAGGGTGGTAGTTGTGGTAGGCATCCAGCCCCCCCTGGGTAAGGGTGGTAGTGGTGGTGGGCATCTGGCACCCCCATGGCTAAGGGTGGTAGTAGTGGTAGGCATCCAGCCCCCCTGGCTTAGGGTGGCAGTAGTGGTAGGCATCCAGCCCCCCCTGGGTAAGGGTGGTAGTGGTGGTGGGCATCTGGCACCCCCATGGCTAAGGGTGGTAGTAGTGGTAGGCATCCATCCCCCCTGGCTCAGGGTGGTAGTAGTGGTAGGCGTCCAGCCCCCCCTGGGTAAGGGTGGTAGTGGTGGTGGGCATCTGGCACCCCCCTGGCTAAGGGTGGTAGTAGTGGTAGGCATCCAGCCCCCCCTGGGTAAGGGTGGTAGTGGTGGTGGGCATCTGGCACCCCCTGGCTAAGGGTGGCAGTAGTGGTAGGCATCCAGCCCCCCTGGGTAAGGGTGGTAGTTGTGGTAGGCATCCAGCCCCCTGGGTAAGGGTGGTAGTGGTGGTGGGCATCTGGCACCCCCATGGCTAAGGGTGGTAGTAGTGGTAGGCATCCAGCCCCCTGGCTTAGGGTGGTAGTAGTGGTAGGCATCCAGCCCCCCTGGGTGAGGGTGGTAGTGGTGGTGGGCATCTGGCACCCCCTGGCTAAGGGTGGTAGTAGTGGTAGGCATCCAGCCCCCTGGGTAAGGGTGGTAGTAGTGGTGGGCATCTGGCACCCCCATGGCTAAGGGTGGTAGTGGTGGTAGGCATCCAGCCCCCCCTGTGTAAGGGTGGTAGTAGTGGTGGGCATCTGGCACCCCCATGGCTAAGGGTGGTAGTGGTGGTAGGCATCCAGCCCCCCCTGTGTAAGGGTGGTAGTAGTGGTGGGCATCTGCCACCCACATGGCTAAGGGTGGTAGTAGTGGTAGGAATCCAGCCCCCCCTGGGTAAGGGTGGTAGTGGTGGTGGGCATCTGGCACCCCCCTGGCTAAGGGTGGTAGTAGTGGTAGGCATCCAGCCCCCCCTGGGTAAGGGTGGTAGTAGTGACAGGCATCCAGCCCCCCCTGGGTAAGGGTGGTAGTGGTGGTAGGCATCCAGCCCCCCCTGGGTAGAGGTGGTAGTAGTGGTAGGCATCCAGCCCCCTGGGTAAGGGTGGTAGTAGTGGTGGGCATCTGGCACCCCCATGGCTAAGGGTGGTAGTGGTGGTAGGCATCCAGCCCCCCTGGGTAGAGGTGGTAGTAGTGGTAGGCATCCAGCCCCCCCTGGGTAAGGGTGGTAGTAGTGGTGGGCATCTGGCACCCCCATGGCTAAGGGTGGTAGTAGTGGTAGGCATCCAGCCCCCCTGGCTTAGGGTGGTAGTAGTGGTAGGCATCCAGCCCCCCCTGCGTGAGGGTGGTAGTGGTGGTGGGCGGTGGGCACCCCCCTGGCTAAGGGTGGTAGTAGTGGTAGGCATCCAGCCCCCCTGGGTAAGGGTGGTAGTAGTGGTGGGCATCTGGCACCCCCATGGCTAAGGGTGGTAGTGGTGGTAGGCATCCAGCCCCCCCTGTGTAAGGGTGGGAGTAGTGGTGGGCATCTGGCACCCACATGGCTAAGGGTGGTAGTAATGGTAGGCATCCAGCCCCCCCTGGGTAAGGGTGGTAGTGGTGGTGGGCATCTGGCACCCCCCTGGCTAAGGGTGGTAGTAGTGGTAGGCATCCAGCCCCCCCTGGGTAAGGGTGGTAGTTGTGGTAGGCATCCAGCCCCCCTGGGTAAGGGTGGTAGTGGTGGTGGGCATCTGGCACCCCCCTGACTAAGGGTGGTAGTAGTGGTAGGCATCCAGCCCCCCCTGGGTAAGGGTGGTAGTAGTGGTGGGCATCTGGCACCCCCATGGCTAAGGGTGGGAGTAGTGGTAGGCATCCATCCCCCCCTGTGTAAGGGTGGTAGAAGTGGTGGGCATCTGGCACCCCCATGGCTAAGGGTGGTAGTAGTGGTAGGCATCCAGCCCCCCTGGCTTAGGGTGATAGTAGTGGTAGGCATCCAGCCCCCCCTGGGTAAGGGTGGTAGTGGTGGTGGGCATCTGGCACCCCCCTGGCTAAGGGTGGTAGTTGTGGTAGGCATCCAGCACCCCTGGGTAAGGGTGGTAGTGGTGGTGGTTATCTGGCACCCCCCTGGCTAAGGGTGGTAGTAGTGGTAGGCATCCAGCCCCCCCTGGGTAAGGGTGGTAGTAGTGGTGGGCATCTGGCACCCCCATGGCTAAGGGTGGTAGTGGTGGTAGGCATCCAGCCCCCCTGGGTAAGGGTGGTAGTTGTGATAGGCATCCAGCCCCCCCTGGGTAAGGGTGGTAGTGGTGGTGGGCATCTGGCACCCCCATGGCTAAGGGTGGTAGTAGGGGTAGGCATCCAGCCCCCCTGGCTTAGGGTGGTAGTAGTGGTAGGCATCCAGCCCCCCCTGGGTAAGGGTGGTAGTGGTGGTGGGCATCTGGCACCCCATGGCTAAGGGTGGTAGTAGTGGTAGGCATCCATCCCCCTGGCTTAGGGTGGTAGTAGTGGTAGGCGTCCAGCCCCCTGGGTAAGGGTGGTAGTGGTGGTGGGCATCTGGCACCCCCTGGCTAAGGGTGGTAGTAGTGGTAGGCATCCAGCCCCCCTGGGTAAGGGTGGTAGTGGTGGTGGGCATCTGGCACCCCCTGGCTAAGGGTGGCAGTAGTGGTAGGCATCCAGCCCCCCTGGGTAAGGGTGGTAGTTGTGGTAGGCATCCAGCCCCCTGGGTAAGGAGGTAGTGGTGGTGGGCATCTGGCACCCCCATGGCTAAGGGTGGTAGTAGTGGTAGGCATCCAGCCCCCCTGGGTAAGGGTGGTAGTAGTGGTAGGCATCCAGCCCCCTGGGTAAGGGTGGTAGTAGTGGTAGGCATCCAGCCCCCCCTGGGTAAGGGTGGTAGTAGTGGTAGGCATCTGGCACCCCCCTGGCTAAGGGTGGTAGTAGTGGTGGACATCCAGCCCCCCTGGGTAAGGGTGGTAATGGTGGTGGGCATCTGGCACCCCCATGGCTAAGGGTGGTAGTGGTGGTAGGCATCCAGCCCCCCGGGGTAAGGGTGGGAGTTGTGGTCGGCATCCAGCCCCCCTGGGTAAGGGTGGTAGTGGTGGTGGGCATCTGGCACCCCCCTGGCTAAGGGTGGTAGTAGTGGTAGGCATCCAGCCCCCCCTGGGTAAGGGTGGTAGTAGTGGTGGGCATCCAGCAGCCCCATGGCTAAGGGTGGTAGTGGTGGTAGGCATCCAGCCCCCCCTGGGTAAGGGTGGTAGTTGTGGTAGGCATCCAGCCCCCCCTGGGTAAGGGTGGTAGTGGTGGCGGGCATCTGGCACCCCCCTGGCTAAGGGTGGTAGTAGTGGTAGGCATCCAGCCCCCCTGGGTAAGGGTGGTAGTAGTGGTGGGCATCTGGCACCCCCATGGCTAAGGGTGGTAGTGGTGGTTGGCATCCAGCCCCCCTGGGTAAGGGTGGTAGTTGTGGTAGGCATCCAGCCCCCTGGGTAAGGGTGGTAGTGGTGGTGGGCATCTGGCACCCCCTGGCTAAGGGTGGTAGTAGTGGTAGGCATCCAGCCCCCCTGGGTAAGGGTGGTAGTAGTGGTAGGCATCTGGCACCCCCTGGCTAAGGGTGGTAGTAGTGGTGGACATCCAGCCCCCCTGGGTAAGGGTGGTAGTAGTGGTTGGCATCCGGCCCCCCCTGGGTAGGGGTGGTAGTGGTGGTGCGCATCCAGGCCCCTGTGTGCATATGTGGCATTGGTGATGGGCATCCCGCCCCTATGGTGCTGCTGTTGCTGGTGTAAGTAAATTCTGCATCCCTCTGTGTGTGTGATGTGTCGTGTACGTGTTGTATGTGTTTTGTGGTTGGTGTCTGACTTACCTTCTGCACCGTACGCGTCCGTGCCTGTTCCGGTAGTAAATGTAGAATATTGGTAGGATCGGGACGAAGGGATTCATGGTTGGTTCGTGTCGTTCGTCTTTCTCGTTGCTTCGCGTCGTCCTCGTCGCTGGCGTGTTCGCCTCGTAGCCGTGGATCGTGTTGTGGCGCGAATCGGAGCTTATGTGCGCCTCTCCCGGATGCTTAGACGTGCCGTGCGTAGCGACGGGTTCGGCGCGTACGGAAAGCGCATCGTACTTGTTTGGCCGGACGGGGCTGCATTTTGGCTTCCGTGCGACTCGATTCTGCGTTTCCGGATTCGCCTCGGTCGGAGAACAGGACCTGGATTGGGTGAGTACGACTCGGCCGGATTCTGTGCTGTTGTGCGCATCGTACTTACTCGTTCGGTATGATGTACGGATCGGTCGGGAAACAGGCATTCGCATGGTATTGGGTGCGCCTCCGACCGAGATCGGAATCGGCCCCTTATTTGTGAATGTTTATCGTGCATAACTTCTATTAATGTCTATTAATAGTGTCCACTGCCCAGCACCGAAAGAGGCTAGAAATACATATTTGCTTCCTTTAATATAAAGATTTACGTTGGATTCTCCTCAGGATTTGATGGACTTGCTGCAAAACCCACCAAATAAATTTGTGTGTTTTGTAGTGTGCACATTTAAAAAATGTTTTTCACCTGCTTATTGAATGGATGTAATATTATTTGGACTTATGAATGATGAGGAACATTTTATGTATTTTGATTACCAATCTTTTCAATATGCTGATTGTAGACCGCGGAGTATGTCAAAATCAATTAAAAAATAAACTCGAAACTTCATTGTGACAAGCAGAGGAAACCTGAGATGGATTTCGAAACTTCATTGTGACAAGCAGAGGAAACCTGAGATGGATTTCGAAACTTCATTGTGACAAGCAGAGGAAACCTGAGATGGATTAGTGTGAGTGGAGGAGCTCTGCTAGTTGAAAGTTTCCTTATGTGAAAAAAAGGGCACTATGGGGACAGGGATGCTGGTCTTGGGTGAGCTGGTGGAACAAGAAGAGAGTAGCAAATGGGAGCTTTGTGGGTCCTCCTAAGTGTGCAATTTGATTGGTAGGAAAAGGCTTGAGGGTCATATCAGGTGGCGGATTGTGTTTTCTTTACGTTGGTGTAGGCGTTTAGTTGAGGAGGAGTGGCAAGGGAAGTGCTACTGGCTGTGTGTGTACTCGGGCTAGGAGTTGGGCTACTGTGTTGCTTGTTTGTGTGATGCTCTGTGTAAGGCTCAACCGAGTCCATGTACGAGCAGGGGGTGGAGAAAGTTTTGGAACTCCATGCAAATCACGCAGTTTGATGCTTACTTTCCCTCCATGTTAAAGAACAGTAGATGTTTCAGCACACAGGCTAATGTGCTGCATAGCTAAATACATATAAGGTCCCAAAGGCGAGACCGATTGCATTGCAAATGCTTGTTTTAAAATATAACCTGCCATTATTGCAGACATTTCAAAACATCTTCAGTCTTGTGATTCTGAGACTCCAATGTCCTAAAGTTTGAAGTAGTCGCAAACACGGCATAAGACTTTGGATTGTTTTCAATGGCAGCATAGCGAGAGATATGGCAGTACACTTCCTAAGATATGGACTGAGGTGCAACATCAAGTATCCACAAAGGGTGAAAAAGCATAACAGTGAGGCACCAGCACTTTTAATATGGAACATCACGGTCACTAACAATGACAACCACAGAAGGTGAATCACACTAGAGACAAGATACGCAACAAGATACACAACACACATTCATCATAACACACAATCTGCAGTCTTAAAAAAACGCAGAAGAAATCATTAGCAAAAGGCCCAGCTAAGAGTTTCCTGCCTTGACATGAACTCTGCACTTAATACAACTGCAAATGGCCATATCCCACTCATGTATGCCACACCACTCCTAACAAATCAAAAGGTGAACAAAAATGGAAAAAAGATATAGCTCCTCTTTTTGGAATTCAAAACAGCCAGCAAATGAGTGTACAATAATGACCATACAACAGCATTTCAATGGTAAGCTGCAAGATTTGGATGCAACCAATTGCATTTTTGAGAAGGGGTTTGGTTTTTGGTTTCACACGAACACAGGGCCAAAGACAACATTTTAAAGAGGATCTACGTAAATAATTAACCACTGAAGTGTTAGGAGTCAGCAAACACCAAAGGGATGTCTAAAAAACTTATTATATCTCTATTTGACATGAGGCCATGACAATTTCCAGGGTTGCACACATCTGCAGCAAAACACCTACAGCGTAAGATAGCATGTGGCTATATCGCGCATCACACATTGAACAAGCATTGGCATAGCCAATAGGTCTCGCCTTTGGGACCTTATAAGTGTTTAGCCAGAGATATTGACTTTGCCTATGTCTTCAAGCTGTGACTTCCATTTTGTGAGGTTGAGGCAGAGCTGCTGCTTGATTTTGTATTCTTTGAAGAGTGACTTTGCAACTCCAATTTGATGTCTTTCGTTAAGAAGAGAGAGAACCCTTGTGAACATGTTTTATTCTTAAAATGCTTTATTGTGTCCAGTTTATGATTGTCTGGGCCCTTTTATTGTATTTGAAAACTTTGGTTCGGTGTTCAGGCATACTTAGCGTCTTGCCTATACTGTAAAAAATAAACAACTCCTGTGCTACTCAGATTAGCCAGGAGAGGTTGACCGAGAAAGAACTGAACCATAAGAAAAGTTTATTTTTGATGAGCTGAAGACATACGATTGAGGCTCTTCTCCTGTATTCTGTTGTTACTTTAATCTGCTGTGTACTTTTTTTTATACATGAAGCATTTTTATGCCAATGTGACAAGAATGCTCTGTATACGCATCTGTAAAAATGCATAGATCTTTGGGGCATAGCTGAAACTGAGTGCACTAGAACTGAGCAAATTCGATTTTGATAATGTAAAAGTACAATCCGGCTGTGAGTGACAACCCTTGATGTTTCAGTCACAATGAATTTTGCAGCTATATTGAGTGTTGCATAGAATAATGTTACTCCGCTGCAATATAGAGAGCACAATTTCTGTGGCTGTTTTAGTTAGTTTGCTTGCCTTGCATTCGCTAAGCACCGAGATATTCCTTTAGGTATGATTTGTTGTGCTATATTAAGTGTTGCTAATATAACATATGGCACTGAGACAAATCCAGGAAACTGTTGGTTTAGCTCTTGAAAAGGGAGTCCCCTCCTATGCAGGAACCAGCAATAAGAGATGCATTGTTGGTGAATGCTGTATTCCCAAACAGGTATAAATGGCATCTTTTTGATATATTTATGCCCAGTCCTCTAACATGCAAGGTAACTAAATGGTATTGGAAGCTAGTGCGTTGTGGAATCTTTCCCACATGCAGAAATAAGTACTGCAGAATTTAGGAAGCAGAGAGAAGGTCCTAGTAGAGGAAATTGGAAGCTATCAGCTGGGGACCCCTGGCAGTTGAATTTTATTAGCTCTACAGATAAATACTGGCTCATAGGTATCAATGGCTAATGGAGGAGGCATTTGCCTTTGGAATTGTCCCTGAATTTACCAGATGCTAAATACCAATACATCCACATGGAATAAAAGGCTTATTTACATGTATCCTTGTTTTGTGCTGATAACAACATTGTTTGAAAAGTACTAACTTGTACATTGAAGAAGTTTATAGGAGGAATAGTACTAAAGGACCTATGAGGAAGAGCAGGTGCTAGGCTCCTGAATGGATATACCGAAGGTGGGTTTTAAAACTTAGCCTGTAAAAGATTTTAGAATTATCAATATTGATAATTAGTGGACGGATAGGGCTATAAGATGTTTGTGGGTTATGAGGGAAAGGGGAGGATTTCAGGGTGGTTGGGGGTTAAGGTCTCTGGAGAAACCTCCACTTTGTGACCTCGCCCTGCACTGGAGGGACCTGCTCACAGCTGCCTCACCCTACACTGGAGGTACCTGCCCTCAGGTGCCTCAAAGTCCACTTGACAGACCTCCACTCTGTGACCTCATCAATCACTGGAGGGACCTGCCCTCAGCTGTCTGACCCAGCACTGGAAGGACCTGCCCTCAGCTGTCTGACCCAGCACTGGAGGGACCTGCCCTCAGCTGTCTGACCCAGCACTGGAGGGACCTGCCTTCAGTTGCCTCACAGGACAGACCTCTACTCTGTGACCTCACCGTGCGTTGGGGGGGACATGCTGCCTTACAATTCACTGGGAGGACTTGCACGCGGTGACCCCAGCCTGCACTGGTGATACGTGCCCCCGGTGCAGGGGGGCTTCTCAGTCTCACGCCCATGGTTTCCTTTGGCCCTGCTGGGCCTGTGAGCTCGGCCGCCAGCTGTAAACATGTGCTTAGTGGTGAGCACCTGCCCTCTGGGGCTAATCTGGGACCACCAGGGAAGGACAAGGACCCCGACTGCGACAGACATCAGCTGATGACGTGCTAAGATGAAACACTTGCTAAACTCCCAATAGCGATGTTTGCACACCTTCCTTAACCATACCTTTCATTGTCCCGCCTTGCTTGCCTGGGTTACTCCACCCAGATGAACCCGGATTTTAAAACTATTAGTTCTGTAAGCAGACCCCCCCCTCCAAGTGCATTGAAACAAAGTAAGCCCGTAAGACTGCTCTATAAACCCAACAATGTGCAAGGGCGGTGGGGCGCTATAGTGCTGTATGCTTAGCCTTCAGTGGGCAAACAAAGTCGAAACAGATCTAAACTGTGTCAGAGCGAGAACAGCCCCAGACACTGCCAACGCCAGAATAGAGGCAGTCACAAGCCGGCAGGACGGGCCGGAAGGGATGAGATGAGGGCGAAATGGATGACATGAAATAACCGTATTTACAGCGCCTAGACCAGGGGTATCCAAACACATATACAGTACAGTTACGAGAGGTTAAGCGGCGTGCATGGACAGCCCAATGGACACCTATAGTAGTCACTAGTAGTGTACCCCTAACACTCTTCCTAAAAGTTGTATCCCTTTCAGAGATATGGGGCCCGTTCATCCTTTTCAGGACAGACTGCGCGCACCTGCATCAGCCGTTCCCGGGAGAACATGGGTAAATATCTGAACATTAGTACGGTCGGTTGATGTTCCTGCTGCGGTGAGCTGATCCTGACACCAGCTCATTTGCTGGAATTCTATCGACTCTCTACCCAGCCTTTCACCTGTCCGAGTACAACATCTTTAAAAGCGTGCACACTATCGTAGGTGCAGCTCAGCTTACGGAGCCAGCCTTATCCATCTTTTTAATCAGTTGTCATTTTTATGCAAGGGCGTGTCAAGTAAAGCAATCTGGTGGGGCGAGCCTATCTGCTAAAATACGCAGCAAAAAAATATACATTTCATATGTATTCACACATATGTATGCACAGATTGACCATACAACCAATTTAGGCGCTCTGTGTGTACGGAGGCGCAATGAAAAGCATGCCCTATTAGCTACGATGATCCAAGCAGATGTTCTGAAAGTTGCAACCTATAGGCAGCGATTCTCTAAAGGTGACCCGGCCGGTCTTAGAAAGGCCTCTCAAGGACATTCTACAATCACCGCCGTGATTAGTGGAGAAGGGCTGGCGGTGCAACTGGCATGCGTTGAGAGCGCTGAGAACATCCGGTGTTTGTTCCAGGAACATAAGACTTTTTCCAAGTGTTGCACACAGCCAACCCCTCCCAGCCACAGGAGGGGCTGAAAGGCCCAGTGCTCGTGATCACCGAGTTCAAATGGATAGCAATATTGCACAATTCTCTCTCCAGTGTGCGTCACGCTGCTTTAAATTGTAATAACGGTCCACTCTGGGAGACACTGGTTTTCATCCTTTGTCCTCCAGTTTATACGCAACGCTCTGCAACATGTGCAATAACCCACTGAGCTATCAACATAACTTACTAAAATGTGACCTATAGCTCCTGAGGAAATTATATTGTAAGCAAGACAATGATGATATGGAATGTAAACAATATATACACGTACTGTTTATGCAGTTTTTAGAAAGACGTCATAAATAACGTCTGAGCGAAATCCTATACCTTTCTTTACAAATATTGGCATAGTGCATAGAAGTGCTTGCATTGCTCCCAGATGTTTTAACAATGAAAACTGCAGCGCAGTAAATACATGTGCGTAAAATAACCTATAGTTGTGTATGTCGATGTGTTGTATTACATTGCAACATTCATGCAGCGTTTCAGTGCCATGATGGGGTCGCTAAGCGCTCATAACAATATGTTGCTTTAATTGACATGTATGACGGACAACTGAATAAAGGCACGTGTTATTCAGCCATGAGCCACCGGAGCGGTACGCAAGGAGGAGATGAGATCTAGGCACTGGACTGCCGATCTTGGGTTAAAACATTACTAATCTCGGTTTCTCAACTTCCCCACAACGTGTGACCCTGGGCAAACACTTTCATTTCCCCAGGACTCAATAATTCAGCTAAGAGCAAGACTGCGCTGCCCGGAGAGAAGTAGTGGGGGATGGGGGCGGAGAAAGGGGGTTGGAGTCGTGGTTGGATGGTGTGTGTGCATGGGGGAGAGGGGGTTTTAAAAGTCTCTACAGGTCATTTTTACTTTTCTAAACGGGAGCCTCCACTCTAGTTACGCGAAGGGGTGGGGGAATGTTGTCCTAGCACTCTTTAGTCAATCCCCTGGATCGAGACATTTCTGCCCCCGCGCATTATGGGAGAGTGTCTATAATGCAGCCTTTTCAAACAGTCGGACCTCCTGTTTGGAATCCCGTAATAAATGGGCGTTCCCAATCAATTTGCATCCTCGCAGCTTTTTCTGGAACCAAGATTCTTAGGTAAAAAAAACTCGGCTGCAGAGATCCTGTGAAGTATACACATTAGAGCGGAGTGATAATATTCTGCTGTATATTACTGTGGATACACCCCCGCCCCCGCTCCCACTCCTATGTTCAGCCACTGATTATCATCACCATAATATTGATGTGGTATGGAAGCTGATATCTGAGAACACCTCCTTTCAGTAACAAACCCGCGAGTGGTGCGCGCGCAGCAGAGGCGCCTGTTTCCCTTGCGGGAACGAGCAGGGGCACCATATGTTTGCAAGTTAATTACAAACATATGGTGTCTGAGCTCGCTCCCGCAAGAGAATCGCCAAACGTGCACGTGTTGCCATTCAAGGCAATGCAACGCGTGCACGTTTTTGCCTGAAAAGCTGAAGCCATTACTAAAGGTCTTTTTCCTATGCAGCGCATGCGCGCTGCATAGGCGAGACCTAAAAATGACAGCTACTAAAAAGACAGAAAGAAGAAATGCAAAAGGAGGGATAAAAACCCAACACATGTGATAGTCTGGGAAAGAGACACACACATCTGCTGACTCCATTCTGTTGCAAAAGCAAAATAAATTCCATGCCATTCAGTACACGGAAATATCAGCACTTGCTGTGGTCAGACTTCTTCAGCTCCACCCACCCACTTATTGTCATGAAAATGCAGATTTTCTGTGTGTCATTGTAAGGGAATACTGATTTCTACATGAGCATCTCAAAGCTGACAGTGTCTGTATTAACCCTGGGCAAAGCACTACGCTACGCTCGCGTAGTTTGCGAAGTTTGCGCTACTTCGCACAACGCGAATTGCACGTAGCACAGTGCAAACACGCGTAGCGTAGCGTAGTGCAGCGGTCATTTTTTGCTTGCTCGCGGTCCTCAACGTCAAGTTGGCGACCGCGAGCAAGCAAAATGACATCCCGGCGAGACTTTTTCCTCGTTCGCGATCAGCAACATCAAGTTGCCGATCGCGAGCGTGGAAAATAAACCTCCCGGCGAGATTCTCAACGCGGGGAGGTCAGGTTTCTCATTGCGAGTGGTCGCGTATGCTCGCGACCGCTCGCGATGAGAAACTACCAGTCCGCTGCTGAGAAAGCTGCCGCTCGAGTAAAAATCTACTTGAGCGGCAGTAAAAGACAGCTCGCACTGTGCAAGATGCCGTTTTCAATGATTGCACAGTGCGGACAAGCATCCGGCACTGTGCAATCATTGCGAACAGTGCACTACGCAGTTCGCGTAGTGCTACACGTAGCTCGCGTAGTGCGAACTGCACTGCGTAGCTCGCGTAGCGCTACTTCGCGAACTACGCCCAGGCTTAGTCTGTATGTCACAATATTTACCAAAGCTTGTAAATTACCCACTCTAATACTAGAGTATCCTTTCCTTTCTGATATAAATGTAGTGGACAAGTGAGCACACATGCTATCGTGCTATTTTACATTCAAATGTCAGCTCTCACCCATACAGATGTCCCATAAAACACCCACATGCAGATGACATGGAAAATAGGCTGACAATCACATAGCAGGAACTTACAACTGTAATAGAGGTTGTTGCTCAATAATGCCCTTCGGCAATACAGGAAGGCAGGATGCTTTAATATTGCTTAAAACAGTGCTCAAGTGAAACATAGGGGGCCTGTTTACAAAATGCATTTTGTAGTATATTTAGTGGTACTACTTTAGTACAGCATAAGTACTACAAAATACTATTCACAAACCTACAAGTATAAATCTCCACCGCCACCTCTCATATCTTTTCCATGGGGAGATCCTCACACATGTCATCTTACATCTTAGCGGTAAATGTGGGAGGGACCAGGAGGAATGACTGCTAAATGGGAGGCATTTAAGAGGGAGTAAAGAGGGGTTCAGGGAGAGTTACGGAGAGATATGCATCTACCAATTGAAGAATAATCCCATTGCTATTCACAAACTGCACTTCTAAAGCTAATACAGCCAAAAGGAGTCCTAAAACAAGAGCAAATTACTCCAGTTCACAGCTGGAGTAAGTCCAGCACCTCACATGGCCAACCACTGGTTGTGCCACACCCTTCCACAGAAAATAATGGTGGCAGTGACCTATAATAAAACCCATGTAAAATAATGTTGAATTAAATTAAATGATTTAAAATAGTTAGTAGTGTAGACCAGCATTTGTCAGGCAGTGACTACTCCCATCTTAAATATGGACATAGTTAAGTGAAACTTGATGCTCACTGTAACCATTTTTCCAATTATGTGTTGTTTTGCAGACAGGATGAAAATGTTCCAGATATCTCATTCACCATATTACAAATGCTAAAGGCTATGATACAATTCTAATTTGGCCTGGGCGTAATTTTGATCAATCGCTGGTATAATCGACATAATTTTGCGTAAAAACAAAATGTAAGTTTAATCACCAAGATTAAGCTGTTATACCATGCCATGTAAAAAAAACTTCAGTTTGTGGAGAAATAGTAACGCAAAATGTAGGGAAGCTTGTGCTGAACACGAGTGGCATCTCTCCCATGCTAGCAGCAGTTCTTTTAACGTGGGAGGTCAATACACTTTTCAGGTAGATATTTTACCCCAGCGGACCGTTCAGGTAATTTTTGAGAGCCAACCTACAAATCCGATTATGAGCAGCATGAATCCAAATGCAAGCAGCTATTCTTTTTAAACATGTGCTTAACAAACATTTCAAGTAGATTTTTTACTGGAGCAAAAAACTACAAATTCGAGTCAGAGTGGCTTCAATGACAATGCAAGTCGTAGTTCCCTTAATGCATGAGTTCAAGAAACATTTCAGGCAGATGTTTTACCCCGTTAGACCAATCAAGAAATTTTTGAGTGCCAAACTACAAATCCTAATACGAGCAGCAGTATTTTGAATGTGAGTTAATGGGATTTAGTCTCATTTTTAGAAAACTCGTAATATGTTGACAGAGAAACACATTTGTTTATTAACAGGAAGACAGTGCCATAGAGACTGGGAGGCTACTGTACATACAGTGGGAGCCTCCCGTTTCTGTTCTGAAGAATCCTCCCTTTGCTTGCTTCAGCTCTTGGTCATTTTGGATTTGGATTTTGGAGAGAGAAAACATCACTCTCTTTTTGTCTGCAATCTCTGCTGCATCCACATCCTTTGAATCTTCACTATTTGGGAAAAATTTAAGTAAGTTCAATGCAGCACTTTGGAAAACATTTGTTGTTTGAGGGAGGGTAGGCACCACTATTTGTATTCCTTTATGTTTTTGTTTTTTATCTTTAGTGGTGGATGGACTGGGGTTTCGAATAGGAGCTCATATGGAACGACTTTTTTTTTAAGGGAGAATGTTTACACATTTATTAGGTGGTGGAGGCCTGTTGTTAAATATACTTTACTCAATTTCCTTGTGTTTGTTGTGAATTTTGTACTAATTTGTTATCATTTTACTTTAATGTTGTTTTACTGTTGTCTGCCCTGCACTAGACCTTGCGTGTATTTTTGATGTATTTTTCATGTTCTCACTTTTGCTGTGCAATATGTTTTTAAAACAGGTAGGGGCTTTTGGATGGCCTTGTATTAAATGCAAAATGTAGGTTATTTTTTTGGCTGCATATGCCTGTTAGTGACTAGAGCTGGGATGGCTCTTGTAGTCTGGGCCCGTGTAGCCAGAAATGTTCCTTTGTTCTCAGCTACTGTCTTCCCCATGTGCTTGCCTACCATTTTTTGTGAGCTTGTGTATGTGTGACATGGTTGATATTGTGTATTACTTTTTATTGCAACAATTAATACTTTTTTGAAGAGATAAATTATGTTGCCTTGGGCTATTTGTTGTTGGGGTATTTTTAAAGTTTCATTTTTGTTTTTGGCATTGCTAAGTTAATGGTAGTGGGTAAAGGGCAGTTCCATGTGGATCTAGACACATTTTGGGTAAATGTGCGCAATTCTTTCCCTGCAATGCTACAAGATTTCTTTTGGGGAGGGGAGGCTAAGGGGAGGCAGTACAGGGCAACTATGTTCTTTGTTCTTCATGGCTCATTCTTTGCTGACCATGTACCATGTAGCAGTGGCCATTTCATGAGCCAGTTAGTATGTTTGCTATAGGCCACCATCTGTTCTCTGTTCTCAATGCTTCCCTCTTTGCAGGCCATGCAGTTATGGCCATTATGTGTAGCCAGAGTGTTTGTCGTAATCCACTGTTATGTCTTTGTTCCCTATTTCTCCTTCTTTGCTGGCAATGCAGTGACTACCATTTTGTGAAGCCAGTAAGTGTGTGTGTTTGGTGGCCATTTTGTCTTTCATTGCCATGCCTCCTTCTCCATTGGCCATGTGGTGAGCTACCTACCACTATTTTATGCAGCCGGTTTGTGTTTCAATCATTTTATTCCACTATTAAAAAGCCATTTTCTATAGAAGAGTTCCAGGCATTTTTGTGCATTTTTCGGATTTTTCATGATTTATTTATTTATGCTTGTGGCTGATTGTAGTACAGTGCTGTTTTTTGCAATACATGTATTACATTCTTGCCTGCCTTCCCTAGAGCCCCTATAGGCCCTGGTGAGGCACCAGCAATTATTTCATTAATTAATTCAAATTTTGCCTGCCTCCCATAGATTCTGCCTTGGCCTTGTAGGGTTACCAGCAATTATTTAATTAATTTATTCGGGTCTTGCCTACTTCCCCTGCCTCTCGTAGAGTCCCCATGGGCCCTGGAGGGAAGCCTGCAAATATTATTTTATTTAGAAACTTTTTGTCTGCTTTCCTTTGCTTCTTTTAGACCATGTAGGGGCACAAGAAATTATTTAATACATTTATTTGATTCTCCATGCCCCCCTTAGAGTCACCATGGGCCCTAAAGGGGCAACTGCAAGCATTTAATTTATTTATTCAATTTTCACCTCCTGCCTTTTCCAGCCTCCCCCCCCCCCCCTCCATAGAGTACCCCTGGGCACTAGAGGGGCACCAGCAATTATTTTATTCATTCATTTAATTTAGGCCTGCCTCTGCCTCCGCCTCCTATAGAGTGCCCATGGGTCCTGGAGGAACAGAAGCAAATATATAATTGATTTCTTCGATTTTTGTCTAACCGCCCCCGTGCCTCCTATGGAGTCCTCATGGGCCCTGGAGGGGCACCAACAATTATTTATTTTATTCATTAATATATACAAGTAATCATTTATTTATTAAATTGTCCCCTGCTTCACATAGAGTTCCCATGGCCCTGAAGGAGCACCAAGGTACCTGTTCCGATCTAATGCCTAGAAAAAAAAGTTTATACATGGGTACACTTGTTAAACGTTGATTATGATGATGATGATAATGATGATGATGACTTGCATTGCATTGGCTAGATTGACCAAGTCTCACTGACTTCCTGTTTCATTTTTATTGCCTACAGACTCACAAGATGTCATGTTATGCATAATACTATGAGAGAGAGAAGTATGGGAATTAGCTGACAGCAACACCAGAGTACTCTGCTAAGTGTCTTTGTTTATGCTAACTGCTTTGCTAAACTTTAAAAGAAAGACTCAAAGAAGGAGGTTCTTGCCAAGAAAGAGTCCAGTAAGGAGCAAAAGAATGATGTGGCTACCACTGACATCAACCCCTTATTCTTTTACAGAAATGTGACACACCTGCTGCAGCCTTCTCTGGGCAGGCAGAGTCTCGGAGGCGGATCACTACTACACCAATGGCATCACTAAATCTAAGTCCATGTTTCTCAATGCTGCAGTGACTGCAGTCTTAGAGAGTAGTGAATTAAAATTAGAATAGTCTCAGCAGCAAACTGAACTGTTGCAGATATGTCAACAACAGGACTATAGGCCAATCTCCTTGGAACCAGAGCAGAGCAGGAGGTTGATATTACTACTGCTTCTGAGCAAGATGTTGTTTAGACTGCTCTTCCCACATCGGCTTCATGATCTTCAGCAAGGAAAAGAAAGAACACTTCTCCATCTTCTTCTAACACCCCTTCTAATGAGCCTGTCATAGATTGGACTGTTGCCAAGTCTGAGACTCTCCACAGGAGATGAGGTGACAAGGGAAAAATAAGGTTCCCGAAAGCCTTAGAAGTGAGGAACATGATAATGATCTAATAATTGTTTGTGTGGAGAGTGGTACAGAGGAAGCACATCCCACCTCAGTTGAACCTGCTCTTAGTCATGTAGTTCTACCAACACTGACTGCCTCCATCTTTGCAAGAAGACCTCAAAAACATGTAGTAACCACCACTATTGCAGTCACAGCCTGCCCTAGGGAACGGCCAACACTACTGCCTAGCTCCCCCTCAACAAATCCTTCAGACTTTGGCATCATAAGAAAGCTTATCTCCTCAGCTTGGGGCTGCTTTACAGTCAGGCCAAATGAGGAGCACATCGCAGAATGCACACTATGCAAAAAATGCTGTTTTTTGTTGTTGTTTTTTTTTGTCCTCATTCACATCGGGCCACAATAACTAACCCAGCAGCCTGTACCAAACACACCTTTAGTGAGTAAAAAGGTGTATGATCTCGTCCTCTTGCTAGTACACCTGTGTGCTGGAAGGATACAATCCCAAACGGGTAAGGTAACTCTCGAAATTTGGTCGGGTGTACACCAGCGACTGCTTACGATGGCGGAAAGGGAGGAGGTGGGCCCATCGCAGTCCAGAGAGATCCAAAGAGGTATAATCATAGGGCACATTTCTATTTAAACTAGCATTAAGTCAGAGCTCTAATTAATTTCAGTTGTCTCTGAATTTAGCCATCTTAGTAGGAATGTCCAGACTGCTTTCTTCCTCTTAGACTGGGTCCCTCTCAGGTCTAACTTAATTGTCAAAATGAGGGAAGCCAACCAGTCAGCGTGTAATGGAGGCGAGCATTCCACCCATCTTCGACAGATTTCCCTTCTGACTAGAAGTATGAGATAAAAGAAGAAGGCTCTTGCTGGGCCTGTAACTTCATTAGAGATTCCGAAAATTATCATAGAGAGGTTTACCTTAACTTGATGATCAAGGATGACCGAAGCTGTTTCAGCAACCTTAACCCAAAGTTCGAGGATAGCCGGGCATTCCTGGAACATATGGATGTCTGATCCTATCTCCTGGCCGCATTTCTTGCATTTTACAGGGGGTCCATTTGTCATCCTAGATAGCCTTTGGGGTGTTAGATAAGCCCTGTGAATCGAAAATAGGTGATTCCTCCTTAGCCATGCCGGCTTTACTGTACGGAACAGAATGCCAAATGATGTTTCCCAAAGTTGTTCCCAGGGCTCTCCCGGCAGACAAGCACCCCACAATTCCTCTGCAAGTTTGAAGTCCCCATCTGTTGCCTCTTCGATTATTCCAATACCAAACGGAAACCTCTTTTCTCCCCATAGGTTTCTTCACCAAATACTCCTCTAATGAATTTCCCATGCCTATAGGGGATTTCAAGCCATGGACCCAGCTTTGGAGTTGGATATATTTAAATTTCGAAATGCCCTCTTTTAGACAGGTATAGAGCATTTGCCAGGGTAGAAGAGTGCCCTCCTGAGCTAGATCACCCCATACACTAATTCCTGCCTCCTTAAGTTGCTGCGCTATTTTGTCTCTTAGACAGTACGGTGTTCCGGGGGAGTCCCAAAGAGGAGCAAGACTACTGAAATAAGTAAGGCCCGTCAACCGTCTAATGCTTGCCCAGGTTTTGGCCATCGCCTGAAGCACCTTTAGTCTTATCTTTTGAAAAAACTTGGGATCTCCATACTTAAACATAAAGCCCTCCTGGACCTAGTTGGCGCCCTTCAGCATTGCTGAAAACATAGCCCCTCCCCCAACGCGATCTGGTGATTTTAACAACATCCTGGAGTGGGACAGTTGGAAAGCCCAAGCGTAGTACGGTAGGTCCGGGAGGGATAATCCTCCCTTCTCCCTCCTACGCATCAGTTTCTTCCAAGAAATTCTAGTTCCTTTATAGGCCCATATAATGGAATTGATAGCCTGCTGTAGCTTATCTATGGAGGCTTGCAAAAATGCTATGGAATGGCATTAAAGAAGAAGGTAATTTTTGGGAGCACTATCATTTTTACCAGGCTCACCCTCCCAAAGATTGGCAGTGGGAGGTAAACCCAGCTCTTCATGAGCCGCGAGCACTCTCTTGTAACATTAGACAGATTAACCTCTGTGATTTTATCAATGTCCTGCACTATTTTTACCTCCAGATACCTCATCTCTCTTTTAGTCTGGTGTTGAGTCTCCCTCAGATTCCATGACATCACCTCAATTTTCCCTGCGTTGACCTCATACCCTGATATCCTTCCAAAATCTTCTGCGTGCTTTATTACGGCAGGCAGGGCGATTGAGAGATCAGAGGAAAAAAACAGTATGTCATCGGCATAAAGGGCCACTTTTTTTTCCCATCCTTCGTGCCTGAAAGGTAATATGCTTGCCTCATCTCTCAGCCTCTATGCAAATGGCTCGATGTACAAATGAAAAAGAAAGGGGGATAGGGGGCAGCCTTATCTAGTCCCCCTGGTTATTTTAAAAGGACTGGTAAGGTTGCCATTGACCAACAATTTTGCAGATGGGTCTGGATATATCAGCTGGATGGTTCTGCGGAAGATCTTACCGATGTTTTATTTCTCCAGTACGGCCGTCAGATACACCCAGTTGACTCTATCAAAAGCCTTGGTGGCATCTAGGGTCATGGCTGCAAGGGGAAGCAAGTATGTTGTGGCTAGATCTATTGCGCCAAAGAGGTCACATGTGAGTTCAAACAGATTTCTACCCTTGATGAAAACGTTTTGGTCAAGGTGTAACATATCTCCTGCTACTGTGCCTAATCTGTCAGCTAGGACCTTGGCGAAAATGTTATAATCAGCATTAAGCAGTGATAGGGGTCTGTATGACTCACAACTTGCTGAATTTTTCCCTGGCTTTAATATTAAAGTGATTGTGGCCTCACCCCAGGAGCCTGGCAATTTCTCCCCATTGCTTAGAATCTCGTTAAAGAGCTGGGTCATTACTGGGTTTAGGACCTCTCCGAGATTTTTGTAGAGCTCCGTTGAGAGACCATCTGGATCTGCAGCCTTACCCCCTTTACTGGATTGAATGGCTCTCTTAACATCTTCTTGAGTGATTACTTGCTCTAAGAATTGCTGTTGCTTAGCGTTCAAAGGGTTAAGAGTACTTGCACTCAATCATTCCTCCGCTTCTGATTTATTAACTAACCTGTATTCTGTATATAATTTCTGAAAGAAGTCGTAGAAAGTGCCCTCTATCTCCTCATTGGTGGATAAGATGGTCTTGCTGTTACAGTCCTCAATACCTTTAATCAGATTGTGTGTTCTGTCTGTTTTTGCTTTCCAGGCCAATAGTCTCCATGCCCCTTCGCCATATTCAAAATGAGCAAGTTTACTTGCTTCCCATCACTTCATGAACCTCGTTTGAAGAACAGTGTTGAGTTGGTCCTTTAGTTTTTCCAGTTTGACCTTGTTTTCCTGCTGCTTCTCTAGTTCTGCGGTACTACTCCCGCCCGACTCCACTATCTTCATCTTTGCTTCTATTCGGGCAAACTCTTCCCTGTACTTCCTATTTCTGAAGCATAGTTTACTGGAGATTTTCCCCTTTAGGTATGCCTTCAGGGAGTCCCAGACTATTGGGGTTGAGGCTGACCCCACATTGTAGCCTAAAAAGTCGATCGTCTCAAGACTCAGGGAGTTCATTTCCTCTGAGTCTTGTAGCAGTGTTCGATCAAGAGTCCATTCTTTGCCAATCCTCCTATTTTCCAGATCCAAATCTAGGTAAACCCCTGAGTGGTCAGATAGGTGTGGCGTCAAGTAACCAATATCCTTGATTTTCCCCCTCAAGCCAAGGCTGGTCAAGATATAGTCTATCCTAGATTCATGGCTGTACTTCCCATTATAATAAGAGACTCCTAACTGGAGGCCAGATCTATCTCTCCAAACATCACTTAGTCCCATCTGCTTCATCATAGAATGGAGGTATGCACGTGATTTAGATGGTATCATGGCTCTACTATTTGGTGATTTGTCTAGTTTGGGGTATAGTTCAATGTTGAAATCTCCACCCATGATTACGGGATCTGGAAAGTCAAGCAAGTTTGCAAAGATGGTTTTTAAGGAGTCAGGGTCATCATGGTTTGAACCATAGTAGCCTACCAGAGTAAAGAGATTGCCCAGTATTATTACCTTAAGAATGACCCACCTACCAACAGCATCAACTTGTGAATTTAATAAGCATGCCTTGACTTGTTTTTTTTATTAACATCGCCACTCCTCTGATGCTAGCGCTTTGGTCAGTGCAGATCATGTGTTCAATCCATTTTAAGTTTTTAAAAACCACAATAGATTCGGCTTTTGATAGGTATGTCTCTTGTAGGATGATGACCTGTGCTGGGGAATCCCTAATGTATTGTAGGATTTTATCCTTTCTTCGTTTATTGCGCAAACCATTCACATTCCATGATAAAAACTGGACCATTCTTTAAATATTCCGAATTTTAGGGCAAGTCTTGCAATGCAAAAAAAAAAATGTTTGGCGTGGTAAGCTAGGTGGCCATTAGGGTACAGAGGAACAACTGCCACATCTAAAAAATCAGCACACACACATGTAGACTGAACACCTCCAAAAGAGAGCTACTGGTGATAAGAAAGAAGAAGTTCAACTCATGGAAGGAGGTGGTGATGTGGAAGAAAAGAGAAGCATGTCAGCCCTGCTCCTGTTTCACATATAAGTGTGCAGTTATCACCAGCAGCAACCTCAGAAAGGCACAAGAACAGAGGGAATTTGTCACCACAAAGTGTCCAAGAAGCCTACCTGCTTTGCATAGGTCACTACTACCAACTCACCAAGGAGTGCAGTACCACCAAACCCATGCGAAAGATAATTTATACAATGGGAAGCTGGCAAAAATGTCAGTGCTTGAAATCCTTCCTTTTTCTTTCGTGAAAGGATAAGGGTTTCTTAAATAAGTGGAGACCCCATGCCCAAAACAGAAGGCGCAGGCCAACCTAACCCAAAACAGAAGGCTCAGGCCAACCTATTTTTCCACAGTTGCTGTGTCGGATCTGCACCAACAAGTGCTGCAATTGGTTGGTGAAACTTTGAAAGAGAACACTGGTCAGTCTATCCACCTCATGAAAGAAATGTGGACCAGTTGTCAAGGTACAGATTACATGTATGTAAGTATGTATAAGCTTTATTTCGACAACGTGTGTCATAAAAGCTATAAAAAATGCCAATTAGGATAAAAGAGAGAATATAAAAATGAACAGTTCATGCAACAACTTGTTACAGTTAAATACATACAAGTAATTCATCTTAATACGCGACTGCAGCAGAAGAGCAATATGAAATAAAAAAGAGCAATTTAAAACAACATTGGATTAGTAAAACATGTATTAAAACAGTAGGAAAGAAAAGGGAGGAACATCACAGTATTTACACATTTTGGGGCCTTTACAGTTGGACCCAGTTCCTAATACCCAGGGGGCCTTTTATTTTGGTTTTACTAACCCTCCTCAGGACAACCTTGCGAAGAGACTAAGAACGTTAAAGTGCATGTGCATAACATATGGGTAAAAACACAATTTACCATCCTGTGAGCCCTTGGGCGACTGTGTGTGATCCTCATCCTGAAATGTGCTAAGGCATTCCTATCTGAGCCTTCCGTCTTATAAGCCATGCATGGCTTAGGAACTTGGCCACTCCGCAAGCAAAAAGTGGTCTAGAGTCGGATCTTAAGATGAGCAAGGCAACCCGATGGTTCCATGTGCCCAGTTCCCGGCAGATCGGTTTTAGCCATTTCGTCCTCGGTTTGGCGTAGGCCGGGCAAGCAATCATACCATGGGCAACACTTTCCATCGGGTCCTTTCAGCATGGACAATCCGTTGGTGCCAGCTAGCTGTTACCTCACAAACAGGAAGTGTGCCAAACCTAAAATGGATGTACAGCATCCTGTCCCGAGAGAACTGGATTATATCTAGGTAGGGCTCCAGATGTCTAGTCTGTTTGTGGAGATGGAATTCTGCAGTTACTCTCCCCAGATTAGGCTTGCTAGATTCTTGCTGATCCACCCATCGTTTGAGCACATCTTTCCTCGATGGATCCTGCTTGGCCCACTGGACTTGAAACCCTATTGCTGACATCAGTTTCTAGCATTGATGATCCAGCCTACCCTATTGCTTGTGTCCAGCCTGATAACCTCAGATAAGGCTTCCGCATAGGGTAGTGTTGTATTCTCCTTAGGGTGTCCATAACAGGCTTTCCAAATATCATGTCCTTATATAGGCACAATTCGCCCTGCCCTTATATAGGCATAGAATCCCAGGCCTTATTTAGGCATTAAACCGTGCACTCCAAATACAGGCATGGTCTCTGACATCCGTCCACCCTAACGTCACAACGAGTTCATGAAGAACAGACCCTTAGGCTGCGGGAGTTTCCCTAGCCCAGGACTATTGATTTCTTCAAGGCCTCATATATTATGCATGAACCATTATTCCTTAGGGGTTCATCCATGACGTCTTTCGCTACCCAATTCACGTCAATGCTAACATTCCTAAGGTACTCTCAGGTATAAATATACCTTCCCTAGCCCTTGTAAACTAGAGGAGACCTCGACTTCAGAGGAGCCCGTATCCCGGCCTGACGCACTGAGAAGACGCTGCCATTCCCTGCACGCAGAGAGCCCAGCTTCCAGCTTCCAGTGATCTGACTTCCCTTGCGGGGTGTTGGAGTTCGAGTCTGGCAAAGAGATTCCAACCTCTCTCATTCTTCAGGTATGGAGCTGATAAGAACCTAGAGGGACTCTTGGCATACTAGGCATACTAGACTTAACATACTCTTAGTATACCATAGTAAGGAATACTTCACCTACTTCATACCTTGTCCTACACCTAGGTTAGGTTAGGTACACTGGGGTAGAACTAGCTTAGCACCGCATCGTATGAGTACTCGTATTTTTAGTCTGTGTTATTTATGTAACAGCATTTGTACTATAAGATAATGCTATCGCAGTATTATTTATTTCTACTGCTCACCCTGTACATTATTTATCTCGCATACTGTCTTGTGATCGTAACAGCACATTATACTTACACCAGAAACAAGACTGTTCAATAAATCTTTTATTGAAAACGCCTGTCTATTATTTCTGTGTAACTCTGAGGAAAACTAAGCATGCACGACTGAGCTGAGTGAAATAGTTATCTAGTGTTTCCACGACTCTGGGACACGTTCTGATTCTAAAAGGAAAACATATTGGTCATGTTTTGCGGCTGCCAGAAACTACTCCCTTCTTGTTGTCAAGGAGTTTCTAGTGGCCTCTGAGCTAGCTGGCACAAGTAATTAAGTTTAATATACTCGATAGGGACATACCGACCTTAGTCCTATGTCAAACCTATAGGATATATTATTCCAATGCGCAGAGCCTATTAGGGAAATAGGAGCTACACTACATGGCGTCCAACGGTTTGGTTAGGCAGTAATTCAACTTTAGATACTGAGTAACTCAGCTGTGCTATTTTCTCTCAAAGACCCCTACCCATATAT
Source organism: Calotriton arnoldi (assembly GCA_963921515.1). Taxonomy (NCBI): domain Eukaryota; kingdom Metazoa; phylum Chordata; class Amphibia; order Caudata; family Salamandridae; genus Calotriton; species Calotriton arnoldi. The sequence goes on along the minus strand of CAWUFW010016764.1, from coordinate 214,541 downwards.
TCCAAAAGACGTCTGGAGTGGGCATTGTTAAGTATCCACCAAGGCTACATAGGGAAGCACCCTATATATTAGCTGTTTGGTTTGCTCAACGTTGAAGGATACAGTGTTCCAAAATATTGTGCACCTTATCTTTGTTTCCTTGAAACTTGTTCTACATTTTTCAAACAACAAAAATGCCTGACGGTGACAATGAAACCGGAAACGGTGGAGCTGCGGCTCATGCAGCCCAAGCAGCACTTTTTAACCTTACAGGTTTAAATGAAACTGAGGAGGGTGTTATAAACATCCCTCAAAACATAAGAAGAGCCATAACTCTAAAACTTATAAAACATGGCCTATCGCCAAGAGGAGGTAGAGCAGTTTTCGTGATAGAGGCACATGAATCATTTCAGACAGAGGTATTCTATTCATGGGTACTACTTCCGGAATGCAATCCAACATCACAAACATTTCACTTCTACAAAGAAGATGATCTACCAGAGGAATACATTCCTTTCGAGGATATTGAAATTCCATTAACATACCAAGAGCATCAGCTCTGGTTTAAAGGCGCCCTAAAACATCACAAAAACATTACCAGGCTCGGTCCACTAGGTAGACCAGGAGCAACATGGCCGATTTTAGCCGTCTACACACTTCATCCTGAACTGGATATAATGACAGATGAGGAATTACATACTCAAATAAAAGAGTTAATAAAAATCTACAGACAATTGGTCCAATATGTCATGCGGACTTTTACAGTCCGACCACCATTGACATATCCAAATCCAACTCCCCAACAGGGGAATACACTAAAAATTACACCACAGACTCTCAACTCAGTCATGGGTAAAATGCCCACAAAACGTGAGCAAATTCCGTTTTGGATAGCTCAAAAATTACTCAAATCGAAGCAGTATTTCCAAATACTAGCCCGCATGAGAAACACAGAATCCTAACAATCAGTTTACCGATGGGGATCACACCCCAACTGGAAGACTGCACCACTTGGGGCTCAGTCTTTGCTGCCATCTATACTAAAACACATGGTATTCCGTCAATTGCGGTAATACCTGATGTCCTAAAACAAATTCAAAACGAATACGGGGCAGAGCCTGCTCTAAATTTAGGTATGAAGTTACTAAAAAATTTCGAGCAGGTATCAACAATAATATTATCTAATATTAAAGGGGAGGCAGCACTAGTGGCGATCCGCCAAAAATTGAGGGAATTCGATGTTACAGAACATCAAACTGAGCTACCCAGAATAATTGAACAATCTTATGCAGAATTAGGCAGAGATAGTTTGGGTGGAAGACCACTGAAGCCGAAACTATCTGAAAGTCCTGAGAAGGACTCAATAAAACAAACTCCTACATCTTCTAAAAAGAAGTGGGAGTCTACTAAACAAAATCAAACGAGAAACGTTCTCAATCCCGAGGTAGGTTTCCTCAAAAGGAGCCCTCTGAAAGGAGGTATAACCTCAGGAATAGGGATAATTTGAGAAAACCTGATAGGTATCATGATACTGATACACGTTCCTCTCGTCCCTTTCAGATCTCACCACAGACTTCGGAAAGAAGAGGACGGACGGAACACAGAGAAGAACGCGTGACATCGAAAGACGACAAGCACGCTCCAAAAACTAAAGTAAAACCTCAATTCTCCAAAAGAAAGTAGCAGGTCTAAAAATAAGACATGCCGAGAATACTGAGAACGCAACTCAAGAACGGAGAATGGGCTCAGACCATGCTGGACAGTGCAGCAGAAGTCACAATAGTTCGCTAGAACCTGAGGGAACTTCTGGAGATAGTGGACTTGAATGAGTACATCACAGTCGAGACTGTAGACACCAGGGTTAGTACTCCACAAAAGTTATATGACATAACACTCCGGATGGAGGGAGACAAACCAAGACAGGTAAAAGCACTTTTTTGGGAAAAACTATCAAAGGGCTATGACATACTTCTAGCAGAAAAGGACTGGCCACCACAATTTGTCAGGGAGTGCCCACACGGCGAGGACATAATTATGCCTGCCTTCTCCAACCATATTCCAATTCACCTAAAATATACATATGCCAGGAAATGGGCAGTGGCCCAGGCCCCAGCATTATATAAAAATCATGTAGGATGGGATGAGGATTCACCTCACCATAAAATACATCTGAAACATGAACCAACTGCACAACGGCAGTATCCTATTAAGCAAGAAGCTAAAAAACAGGTCAGGGAGATCTTAGATCAACTTGAATACCAAGGGGTGATTGAAACATGCACCTCCTCAATGAACAATCCTTTGTTTCCTGTCTCCAAACCAGACAAAACATATCGTCTAGTTTTGGACTACAGACACCTAAACACTTGTTCTAAAACTTTTGCAGTGCAAAATGCACATAGCACAGCATTAATGAATAACATTGTGCGTAAAAAATATAAAACAACATTAGACATCTCAAATGGTTTCTTTTGTCAAAACATAGCACCTGAAAGCAGGTACTTAACAGCATTCTCCATAATGGGGACCCAGCGTCACTTTTGTCGACTCCCACAAGGGTTCAAGAATAGCCCAGGTTTATTCTCAGCGAGGGTAATGGAGTTACTACAAATTTATGACAATGAGGCATTGTCCTATGTCGATGACATATATCTGACAGACGATGACCTAGTAAAACACTTGAACAGGTTGAGCACCATTATACTGGGATTCGCCTCTGAGGGTTACAAATTCAACTTTAAAAAGTCCAGAATTGCCCATCTCAATGTCCTATTTCTAGGATATGAGCTTTCAAGTGAAGGCAAGAGCTTGGCAGCTAACTTTTTAGAAAAGTGTGCGCTGCTCCAACCTCCAAAAACGCTAAAAAGTTTACAATCAATCATGGGTTTCTTAAATTTTGGAAGAACATACATTTTAAACTACGCAGAAAGGGTTAAACCTCTCTACGCATTAATCAAACCTGATTTTTCAATCAAAAACTGGACACAGGAACACACAGAAATTTTGCGTTCACTCCAGGCTAACATGTTAGCAACAAATCACTTACAAACACGCGTAAGTGAACGAAATTTGGTGATCCGAATAATTTCGGGTCAATGCGGATTCACCTACTTAACTTTCAATGAGGGTGAAAAAATACCAATAGCGTATAAATCACACTTGTACACACAAGCGGAAATGCGCTTCAGTTCTACTGAAAAAATTCTAACAGCAGTTCAAACCGCTGTAGCAAAAGAAAGAGCCTTAGCCCAAGGGAAACGCATTATTATCGTAACCCCAGTACCTGCTTTAGAAGCGGTTACAAAAGCAAGCATTCCAAATGCTAAGGCATTGCATCCAAGATGGATACAATGGGTTAATTCTCTTGCTGCAACAGATGTTGAATTTGTTTTTGATCCAGATTTAAAAACACAAGCCTTCCTGCAGTACGAACATGAATGTCCCCTGCCTACTGAAATTCTGCCTCTCGATCAGTACGAATTAATAATTTACACTCACGGATCCGCACAACCCGAAATAGGGGGTAAGCAAGCTTACAGTGCAGCGTGTGCTATCGTTAAAGGTCGCATGCGAAATGGCATCTTCAGACCTATGGTCACAAAAACACAGTCTCTAGGAGATTGTACAGCTCAGCGAGCTGAACTACAAGCATTCAAACTGGCACTTGAAAGTACAGATCGAGAATTCCCCACACTAATCGTGTGCGATTCCTTTTACTGTGTGCAGTCGTATAATGAATATATACAAAACTGGCTTGAAAATGGTTTCAAAGATGCGAAAGGTGGCACAATAAAGCACAAATTGCTTTGGGAACAAGTAGTTCAGTTGAAAAACGAACTACCAAAGGCTCACGTGATCCACACACTGAGTCATCAACGTGATGGCGTTCACGTTGCAGGGAATTCATTGGCTGACGAAGCCGCAAAGGGGCTGTGCAAACGGCTTCCGTAGCTGCGATCACTCGTTCAAAAACAAAAATAGACGGTGAGATAATGTTGGCTGTCAATGCATCAAGCAAAGGCAGCAGTGCAGCGTTACCAAAAAAGTTTCCACTCAAGTACTCTTATGTAATTGATGCGAACAACGTTCCTTTTGCTCCAATCCCTGGAGTGGGGGATAGGGTAATACCAAACAAGGAACGTAGAGCAGCCTTGATTTATGAAACACATTTGGGGGAGGGTCTGACACATCGAGGGATCTCTAAATCTATCTTGACTTTAAAAGAGATGTACTGGTGGCCTGGGATGAATACAGAAATTCACATATTCATCAACAACTGCTTAGACTGTAAATTACAGCGAGAGAGCCACCAGAAACCATGCTGCGAATGCGGCAGCCCAGTACAGACACCACTGTTAGACAGCATTTGACTATCTACGCGCCTGCGTCCTACTGGACAAAGGCATTCCCGCAAATACTGAATCTAGGTTTCTATGGTTATGGCCTCAGCGCTAACCCTGGGCATAATACTTTGCTACGCTCACGAAGCATGCAAAGTTTGTGCTACTACGCACTACGCAAATTGCACGTAGCAGAGTGAATAACTGTGCTAATAAACGTAGCGTAGCAGGAGTATAATAAACTCCTTCAAATGCTTTGATAAAGCAATTTTTTATGCTAAAAAGCATATAACCAATTCACAAAAATGAATTTTGACAATAAAATATCAAGCAATGAGAGAGGTGATGATTTTGGAGTTTCCCTAACCTAGGGGAGGACCAAGCAGATGCCTTGAACACAAAAAGCATATCATGTGAACGATTCAATGGTGGTCCCTTCCTCCTAGGACCACCCCAAGCACAGTTATGGGCAAAAATACAATCCCAACCAAAGGCCCTGCAAAGCATTATGGGACGAGATTAGCAGTGGGCAGTGAATATTATAGTGTCCAATATCAAAATAATTCTACAAAGAGCTGCAGTTCAACTAGTCGTTACTAGGTGTCGTCCCTCACGAGTCAAATGCAAAAGCTTCATGAAAGGTTTTCAATACTTTTGCATTTCACTCTTGAGGGACGACACCTAGTAACGACTAGTTGAACTGCAGCTCTTTGTAGAATTATTTTGATATTGGACACTATAATATTCACTGCCCACTGCTAATCTCGTCCCATAATGCTTTGCAGGGCCTTTAGTTGGGATTGTATTTTTGCCAATAACTGTGCTTGGGGTGGTCCTAAGAGGATGGGACCACCACCTAATCATTCAATAAGATGTGCTTTTGTTTTCAAGACATCTGCTTGGTTCTCTCCCTAAGTTAGCGAGGATACCAAAATCATCACCTCTCTCACTGCTTGTTAACTTTTGTTTTCACTTTAGTGAAATGACTATATGCAATTTTAGTATATAAAGACAGAGATATTTATTTTATCTTAACTTGCACTGTACAAGTTTGCTTTTGGTAATTATTGTACAGTGCAGTCAAGCACACAGCTACACACTACGCAATTTGCATAGCTACACCCAGGCTTAATAATAAACTCCTTCAAATGCTTTGATAAAGCAATTTTTTATGCTAAAAAGCATATAACCAATTCACAAAAATGAATTTTGACAATAAAATATCAAGCAATGAGAGAGGTGATGATTTTGGAGTCCCCTAACCTAGGGGAGGACCAAGCAGATGCCTTGAACACAAAAAGCATATCATGTGAACGATTCAATGGTGGTCCCTTCCTCCTAGGACCACCCCAAGCACAGTTATGGGCAAAATACAATCCCAACCAAAGGCCCTGCAAAGCATTATGGGACGAGATTAGCAGTGGGCAGTGAATATTATAGTGTCCAATATCAAAATAATTCTACAAGAGCTGCAGTTCAACTAGTCGTTACTAGGTGTCGTCCCTCACGAATCAAATGCAAAAGCTTCATGAAAGGTTTTCAATACTTTTGCATTTCACTCTTGAGGGACGACACCTAGTAACGACTAGTTGAACTGCAGCTCTTTGTAGAATTATTTTGATATTGGACACTATAATATTCACTGCCCACTGCTAATCTCGTCCCCATAATGCTTTGCAGGGCCTTTGGTTGGGATTGTATTTTTGCCCATAACTGTGCTTGGGGTGGTCCTAGGAGGAATCGTTCAATAAGATGTGCTTTTTGTTTTCAAGACATCTGCTTGGTTGTTGGTTCTCTCCCTAAGTTAGTGAGGATACCAAAATCATCACCTCTCTCACTGCTTGTTATCTTTTTGTTTTCACTTTAGTGAAATGACTATATGCATTTTTAGCATATAAAGACAGAGATATTTATTTTATCTTAACTTGCACTGTACAAGTTTGCTTTTGGTAATTATTGTACAGTGCAGTCAAGCACACAGCTACGCACTATGCAATTTGCATAGCTACGTGTAGTTGAAGCTGTACTTCACGTAGCTACGTGAAGTGCTACTACGCAAACTACGCCCGGGCTTGCTCAGCTGACGCTCGAACTGTTTTAAAAGATTTGCAAGTCTTTATCGGCATATACGCAATAGGCACGCTACATTCTGACCAAGGTCCTGCGTTTAGCTCTCGGGCTTACAAAGACGCCATGGCCAGTATGGGCGTTGCATTGCGGTTCTCCTCTCCATTCCATCCTGAGGGAAATTCGGTTGTGGAAAGGAAAAACCGGGACATAAAGCAGTCTATAACAGCTAGAGTATTAGGCTCGGGTGACGGGTGACGGGTGGGTCAAACACCTTAGTGGAGTTCAACGTGCACTTAATAACCTGCCAAGAAGTTCTCTAGGGGGGGTCACTCTATATGAGGTCCTATTTGGGACAAGAATGTGGGTACCAGACTTAGAAAACGTAGGCACAGTGGTGAAAAATAAACCCTTTGATATCAAAGATCGTTTGGCTGTTTTACAGGACTTAAACAAATTAAGAACGAAACAAAGCAACGTATTCCTACAGTCAACCACCACTGGGGATCAACCGGCTGTCCCAGCAAGGCCTGTCTGGATTCCTAAAGTTGGGGATCTAGTCAGAGAAAAAATTGCGGACAAGAAGGAATTTGGACCTTCTTACAGACAACCAGTACCTGTCCTAGCAGTTCAAGGAACAAGAACAGTACTACTGCCGCCCCTTGCTGGAAGAAAGGAGAAAAGATTTGTGTCCATCGACCTGATCAAACCACAGTATGTGGCCAATACTAAATAGTAGGCCTCGTGGACTCCGACCTAGTAGCAAACGCACTCCTCTCGCTACTATCCAAGAGGTTCATACTGAAAGACTGATAACAATCGAGAATTCAGCTGAAACAAATGAAGGACTATGCAACAACGCTATGCAACTCATCCCTCTTGAAGAACAAGTAACAGTTCGTCCAAATACATCTGTCTACACCAACGTAACAAGTGATGAACTGGTTCCAGTGATTTCAACAAATCCTGATGCAATTCAAACAATTGAAAGAACTGCTTCTGGCTACTTCATTAACTTTGATACGTTCTCAGAAGATCCAAGTGAACCTGAAACTACGCCAGTGTCATTGAAATTCAAGCAGCAAGTACAAGACTTTCTTCACTTTCTGAAAAAAACTTATTTGGTTTCTCCATGGATTAAACTCTGGATTACATCTGGACTTTTTGTTTTCCTGCTCTGGCTAGCTTTGGTAACAACAGTAAGCGTGCTTATAAGTGGCAGATACATCCATGTGAACACTGAAGGAAAAGACGTAAACGTACTTTTGAAACCTCATAAATCTTCCCATCGTGAAGCAAGAGACTTGTCATCAGTGAACATCACAGCTGTTCCTATACACGATGGTATAGTGTGGGACAAAACAGATTTTGATATATTCGGTCCAACAGAAGAATTGAACATTCCACATTTGTTTAAAATTTCACTAAGTGATCTAATCTCGTCCAGTACCTATTCTGATGATTGGGACTTTGAGACTATAAACTGACATTATGTTTGACCTAGAAAAATCTGCTGCATTTTCTAAAAATGAATATTTAGAGGGTTCATCAGACTATGAAGAACTGTATTGTTATAATCACTATGGTCATCATTTTTTGCATAAATCTGCATATCCAAGAAATGTGTTTATGTTTAACCAATGGGAACATTGTCCTACACCACCTAAAGGTAGTTCACAAACATTTGCCAGTAAATTTCCATATTTTTCAGGTTACAATACATCTGATCCAGAAATGTTTTACTATAAAAATGTAAACAAAACAGGACTGAAAATTATGTTAACAAATACAAAACAGATTTATTCTGCATTATTCAATGCCCAACTGTCTAGACAGGGTTTCGACTTTTGGAAAGACACAATAGACACAAAACCGTTGTGGGGTACTAAAGAATGGCAAGTACAGGGGATAGAAGCTTTATTCAGAGCCTGCATCATCCCTGAACAAATAATGTTTTTGAATGAAACTATCCAACAAACATCTTGTCTTGGATTAGCCAAGATCAAAGAGATGAACACACCTTCTGTACCAACTCCTGCAAAAATAATATAACACAGGCAGTGGTGACAGTCGACAATATACTACAACTCAACAGATCTAATCCTGATTGGAAAAAATGGTTGATCTGGCCCATAGACACGAATAACTGTCAGGAAAGATTCCTGAATAAAACTCAGGGCTTTACTATTCATAGGCCAGACCCAAGATACGTCCAAAGACAACATCCGGGGGTAGTAACAACATACAGTGTAGGGAAATTATGCCTCGATTGGCTGCATACATCTACACTACAGGATGTGAAACAACACTTATCCTTACTTGCAAAAGACGCAGATCTTAGGGATTTCTTGCTTGGACCAAGAAAACCGCGTCAAAAACGTTTCATATATGCCGGCATTTATGCTGCTTATGATGAAGCTTGGAAGGTGTCACAGATAGAGGCCACAGAACGAATATGTGAACTTGATCGTATTAATTTAGAAAAAACACTCTCTGTGGTCGACAATGGGTTAACAACTTTGTCCTCCAGAATATATTCATTGGACGGCATTGTATCCTCTGCTATCGACATTCTAGAACAAGATTTGGCGATGTTACAACAAGGCCAATCTCAAATACGTTCTATTATGTTATTAAGCTGGACGCTGCAATCATTGTGAGCGGGCTATGTGCCTTGGCGTTTCATCAACACAACGGCTCTGTTTGCAGAATACAATCTAACTGATAAACAGATCGAAATGGCACAGAGAGGAGCAAAGTATACAGTGCTGAGCATTGAAAAACTGCAAAAGTTACCATTCACAGTGGCAGAAAAACCAGCTACAGAATGGCTTATTCATGGCAAAATTACACTACCTGTGACTACTTTTCAGTTTCAGTATTGCCTCAGACAAATGCAAGCAGGCAAATATGAAAGGTTGGGTAAGGAATACATTAAGACATCTTGGGCTTTACCGTATACATATAGATGTTGGAGCGGGGATCATGAAGTGTTTTTAAGCGGTAAAAACTGTAAACGTGCACTCAGCGGTCCACTTATATGTCAGGACATTTCCTTACACGGGGCTTGTAATGGTTCTGTGGCAAATTTGTCTTGCCATCAGCAGGGTACACCAGCTGCTGTGATTAATCCAACGTTCGGACAACTTTCTAATGGGAGTTACCTCATGTTGAATGATCAGAGTTGCTGTGGCATGCTGCCAGGCATCCCATATCTAGTAACGGTCAACTCCAGGGTCACTTGCTGTATGCAGGTATTGTTTGCCCCAATAGACACAGTCAGGGAGTCGCCTTTATGGCCTTCGCTGAACGTCTCTTTTATAAGATTTGATACTTTAAGCAGAATGAAAGCCATGCTTTTACAACAAACAGTGCCTCTGACCTCGGCCAAAGAAACCTATGATCTGCAAATTGCAAGGACTTCGGCTGAGATACAGACTTTAATACGTACAAACTGCCCTATACATTTCGTGGAAATGATAGGACGAATTTTCAACATGTCTGATACAACAGGAATTGTACATGTATTTAAGGGCATCTGCTCGGCTCTGTTAGCACCTTTCCAGGCAATACTCGGAATCATCCCGAACTTTGCACATTCAGTGTTTGGTGGCATACCATTAATTCTAGCACTCGTTGCCGGTATTCTATTTCTCTTCCTGCTATTTCGCTATGGCCAGCCAATTCGCCGACATCACTCCGAGCGACATGGAGAAAGCTCTCCTTGAACGAAAGTGCCGTGAGCAAATAGTACAGCTTTTGGGCATAAATCGTCTACGGGACCTTAATACCACATGGTTCCTGTCCTTTAGACCAATCTGGCAAGATTGCATCTTACCTGTTCTACGATGCCTGCTATGCGGTGTAGAATGCGTGTTGGACACCTGTCTAACATTTCCATCGGATGCGCCAACGGACGTCGATACTCTGCTGGACCAGATAACGGCCCATGCTATGTGTTGTCCCCAGCGGCTTCCTATCCTGATGACAGCATTCATTGAGATCTCACAGACGCTTCCGGCAGCTGCTGAGGTACGAGAAAGAACTACAGGCACACAGGTAACAATGGACGCGAACGTTGCAACAATTGAAAGCAGTACTTCACATCTCTGTGCAATTAACCTACTTCACGAGGTGTTCCAACTCACGCCAACTACAGTGGATGATGTTTTGTCTATAGAAATAGATGATCTAAGGTTTACACCAGACCCGTAAACTGACTCTGATTCAGCATACAGTGTTCCAAAAATACAGCAACAATTTGGCCTTCATTTTTTCAAAAACTTGGAACTCAACCAGTAATTGAACTTTTTCCCATTTTTTCGAAGGAAAATGGAACTTCAATCTGCTTAAAGTAGAACTAGCCTTATAGTACAGACTAGGCGGTCCTTCCAAAGACATTTAGTCATCTTATGTGTCTAAAAACAGTTCATTTGATTTTCATGACATGAAATGACTTTTGATTTTTGAACAACTTATCGATCATTTTCTGTCACATGTAAATATTACTGCTTACTTCATTCCAATTGCATTTATTTTCGAATTTTATGCCTGAAATGATAAGCAATGCTTCGAATGTACAGTACCTTTTTGCATTCTAATATGTTTTTTTTTTAAATGCCTTTTTAAAAATGGTTTTATGAAATATTTTAGAAATATGCGGTACTCCATTTTTATGTTTAGCATTTTAAATGTTTAGCATTTATGTATTATCGTATACATGAAAGAGGAGTGGGTGTTGTATTCTCCCTTAGGGTGTCCATAACAGGCTTTCCAAATATCATGTCCTTATATAGGCACAATTCGCCCTGCCCTTATATAGGCATAGAATCCCAGGCCTTATTTAGGCATTAAACCGTGCACTCCAAATACAGGCATGGTCTCTGACATCCGTCCACCCTAACGTCACAACGAGTTCATGAAGAACAGACCCTTAGGCTGCGGGAGTTTCCCTAGCCCAGGACTATTGATTTCTTCAAGGCCTCATATATTATGCATGAACCATTATTCCTTAGGGGTTCATCCATGACGTCTTTCGCTACCCAATACACGTCAATGCTAACATTCCTAAGGTACTCTCAGGTATAAATATACCTTCCCTAGCCCTTGTAAACTAGAGGAGACCTCGACTTCAGAGGAGCCCGTATCCCGGCCTGACGCACTGAGAAGACGCTGCCATTTCCTGCACGCAGAGAGCCCAGCTTCCAGTGATCTGACTTCCCTTGCGGGGTGCTGGAGTTCGAGTCTGGCAAAGAGATTCCAACCTCTCTCATTCTTCAGGTATGGAGCTGATAAGAACCTAGAGGGACTCTTGGCATACTAGGCATACTAGACTTAACATACTCTTAGTATACCATAGTAAGGAATACTTCACCTACTTCATACCTTGTCCTACACCTAGGTTAGGTTAGGTACACTGGGGTAGAACTAGCTTAGCACCGCATCGTATGAGTACTCGCATTTTTAGTCTGTGTTATTTATGTAACAGCATTTGTACTATAAGATAATGCTATCGCAGTATTATTTATTTCTACTGCTCACCCTGTACATCATTTATCTTGCATACTGTCTTGTGATCGTAACAGCACATTATACTTACACCAGAAACAAGACTGTTCAATAAATCTTTTATTGAAAACGCCCGTCTATTATTTCTGTGTAACTCTGAGGAAAACTAAGCATGCACGACTGAGCTGAGTGAAATAGTTATCTAGTGTTTCCACGACTCTGGGACACGTTCTGATTCTAAAAGGAAAACATATTGGTCATGTTTTGCGGCTGCCAGAAACTACTCCATTCTTGTTGTCAAGGAGTTTCTAGTGGCCTCTGAGCTAGCTGGCACAAGTAATTAAGTTTAATATACTCGATAGGGACATACCGACCTTAGTCCTATGTCAAACCTATAGGATATATTATTCCAATGCACAGAGCCTATTAGGGAAATAGGAGCTACACTACAGTAGGAGCTCTGGGGTCCACCTAATGCGAGCCCAAAAGAGCAGCGGGCGAAGCCTTGCTATATCACCAATGGAGGCTCTACCCATGTCAAGCATTAGGGGAGTGAGCGGAATGTTTCGGGGCAACATCACTAAATCCCTTAGGAATTTATGCTCGGATCTGTAGAGATCGTGGATCTTGTCAAATCCCCACAGCTCTGCTCCGTACAGATCTGTGCTAACTGCTTTTGTGTCATAGACCTGAAGGGCTGGGGCTACCAGTCTGCTATGTGAACCGCGATGCTCCTTTCCTAGTGACCCCATTACACACTTGTGCCCCAACAGCATCTTGGATAGATGAGGCTTCCACGACATTTTGTCTGAGAGTCAGACTCTGAGATAGATGAAGGTACCAACTCTTTCCAATGGAGTCCCACAAGGTGCTGCCTTTGTTGGACTTGTGGGGGTTAAAGGCCATACATTTGGTTTTAGAAGTATTAATAACCAACCCCCTGGTGTCGCAGAAGAGGTGAAATCTGTTATGTAACCGCTGCAACCCCGCTGGGGTCTTCAACACCAGCAGGGTGTCATCTGTAAACAGAAGGGTTGGTACCTTGTCACCCCCCAAGGTTGGTGCGTCTGCTGGTGGTACTTCTTGCAGAAACCTGACCACTCCATTCATGTAAAGAGAGAATAGAGTGGGAGCCAGAATGCAACCTTGTCGAACTCCCCTGCTAACTGGGATATGATCAGTCGATTGACCCTGCGCCCCCCCCATCTAATTTGGGCGTAGTTCCCTTTGTGTAACCGAACTACCAGATTGAGAATAGATGGCGGAATGCCCATATCTTTAAGCGCCAACCACAGTTTGCACCTGGGGACTAGATCAAAGGCAGTCTTTAAATCTATAAAAGCTAAATAAAGACTGCCCTTACCGATCACTACCACTTTCCAATAAAGGAGCAAAAGCCGGAATGCCTGGTCAATGGTCCCCGTCTTCACCCTAAAACCGGCCTGATACTGCGATAGGATTGCGTTATCATCTACCCATAACTGGACCTTCTGGAGCATAGCTCTACAGAAGACCTTCTGTAGGACGTTGATCAGGCTAATGGGCCTATGGTTTGAGGGATCATCTCTGGCTCCTTTGTTATAAATTGGGACCACCTCTGCACCCTTCCAAGACCCGGGGACTGGGGCACCGCTAGCTATTGTATTTGACAAAAGTAGAATGTACCGGGCCCAGTTTGGAATATCAGCTATGAATAGGTCCCCCGGTATGCCATCTGGTCCTGCAGCTTTAGACAGCACTATTCTACCCATTGCAGCCTCTATATCTCCCAAGGTAAAAAAATCATCATCCGCAGGAAGACTGTAGAAATCAGCCGCCTCCGCTGCGAGCGTATCCCCAGAGGTTGTGTATAGTAAGCCTGGGCAAAGCACTACGCTACGCTCGCGTAGTTTGCGAAGTTTGCACTACTTTGCACTACGCGAATTGCACGTAGCACAGTGCAAACACGCGTAGCGTAGCGTAGCGGTCATTTTTTGCTTGCTCGCGGTCCTCAACGTCAAGTTGGCGACCGCGAGCAAGCAAAATGATCATCCCGGCGAGACTTTTTCCTCGTTCGCGATCAGCAACATCAAGTTGCCGATCGCGGCGTGGAAAATAAACCTCCCGGCGAGATTCTCAACGCGGGGAGGTCAGGTATCTCATTGCGAGTGGTTGCGCATGCTCGCGACCGCTCGCGATGAGAAACTACCAGTCCGCGTTGAGAAAGCTGCCGCTCGAGTAAAAATCTACTTGAGCGGCAGTAAAGACAGCTCGCACTGTGCAAGATGCCGTTTTCAATGATTGCACAGTGCGGACAAGCATCCGGCACTGTGCAATCAGTGTGAACAGCATTTTGCACAGTGCACTACGCAGTTCGCGTAGCTACGCGTAGCACGCGTAGTGCGAGGTGCACTTCACGTAGCTTCGCGTAGCGCTACTTTGCGGACTACGCCCAGGGTTAGTGTATAGCTTCTGTAAGTGGTCATACCATTCCTGGCCGGTGATATAATTAGGAAGTGATCGGGCTCCTGAGCTGCTACCCCAGGTGACTAAGGACCAGAATGACTTAGCGTCCTTCGCTGTGCTTGCCTCCTTGAGTTATTGCCAGCGGGATTCGTCCCATGCCATTTTTGCTGAACGCAAGGTTGCCTTATAGCGCTTCCTAGAAGCTTTGATCAAAGGGCAGTTCTTAGCTTTGATTGCTGACGTTAAGAGGGATCGCTCGCATCTGCAATCCTTTGTGTACCACGAGTAAGCTCCTCCTGGTGAAATACTGAACTTACAATCAGACCTGGGAACTTTAAAGTATGAACTAAGTCGGTCAAAAGTTTGGGAGTGAGCCGTGGCTACATCAGCCATTCCGTGATTGCTAGCAACCAAGGACTGGAGCTCGGAGGTGCCTACTAACAGGTCATGTTGAATGCCTTTGATCTTGTTTTCTAATAAGGCCACCTTTCGCCATTTTAAAGATCTACTGTTATTAGAGAGAAGAATCTCTCTGGTGTAGGTCGGAGGTGAGTTGCTCCTGGGGTAATAATATGCTTTCCACAGGGGTTTCATACTTAGACAAAGAGGATTGTGGTCACTCTCTGCTGTTACGCCCATGCTCATATCGATCAAATCTCTCCAGAGCCTCACATCGAGGAGTATGTAATCAATGCGAGATGGACAACTAACTCTGTTGAACGTGTTTGCACCCTGTCTGTCTGACGGGGTTCTGCCATTTACTGCCCTTAATTCAAACTCAGCATTTAGAGCATTAAGGTGGAGCGCCGTCTGGGTCCATCTTTTAACTGGGGGTAGATTTAAGTGGGGGACAGACCATTTAAGGTCATCGTCCTCAGAGCCTAATAGATCTTCTTTATCAAGAGGCTCAAAGGTGCCATTAATGTCACCTGCTACTATTACTCTTGAGAGAGATGAGCATCTAGCTAAGCTTTCCTCCAATAGGATGAGAGTAGGTGAAGATCTGACCCTTTAGTTCCCCTCATACAAACATTGAAAGACTCAATGGGGTCTCCCTCCATGGGTCCCTTGATACCAATCGCCAGGATATCTGGACTAGAACTTGGATGGAGGGTGATCTGGCATCCCAATACAATGCCCACCCAAATGATCAACCCCCCCCCCCGGGCGTCCTCTCCCTATTATTGTTGCTGGTGAACAGTAACATACATAGCCCGATTTAAATAGGGGAACCAAACTCCAGGTCTCCTGGAAAAAGCAAATGTCATATCCCTCGATTAGGTCGTTCCAGTGGGGGAGTGACATTTTGTTATTTAGCCCAGCCACATTCCAGGATATTACCCTAAGCTGTTGATGAGAATCTAAGCTAAGAGACGATACCGCATTTGGGTTGGACGGGTAATAGTCGGGGAGGGCCTGGGTTGGTACTTGGGAATTGTAGTTAGTACAGGGGTCCATACTCTACGACCCACTAGATTTGGTAGCGACACTGCTCACGCCTGCTTCTAGCAGGGGTCCATTCTCCCTTAGATAAGATGCCTTCTGTAGAGCCTCAACGCTTGGGCAGATATCTACATGAGAGGAGGGAGTGAGGGGTGGTCTAGGGTACTGGTGGTCTTCCTTCAGGAGTCAGTCTTTAAGTTCTAGGGTGGAACCACTAGATGTTCCCCCCAGGGGTAGGGATGGAATTAGCTAACTCTGGTCATGGGGATTACATGGGCATCACTGCACACTGGATCTTCTACAGGGGACTGAAGCAATGGTTAATTGCTGGTCCCACTACTTATGGTGCTTTTCGCATAATTCAGCGGCATGCAAAAGTTACGATGGTCGCCATGGAGAAATTGCAAATCTAATCAGTGGGTTTGTTGCCAGTGACAATGGTAGTAATATTGTCAAATCCATGGCTGATGGAGGATACCTCGGAGTCCTGTGTTTAGAGCATTGCATACAAGTAATTGTTAGGCCTGGACGGTGGACTCCGCTCTGTTCGTGGAGTTTGCGGAGTTTTCTGCACTCTGCACTCCACGGGGCTCGCGGAGTGCAGAAAACTCCGCTTCGGGTAGTGCAGCGGAGTTTTTTCTCTGTTCACGATCGCGAACGGCAAGTTCACAAGCGCGAACTGCCGCTCGGGTAGAATTTCTACCCGAGCGGCAGGAAGACCAGCGCGAATGGCAGTTCGCACTGCACTCCGCAACTTGCAGAACTTCGCAGAGTTTTTTTGTAACTTCGCAGAGTTCCACGTAGCAAAACTCTGCGAACTACGCCCAAGCCTGCTAATTGTGCAGGACGTTTTCAAAAAAGAAGAGATAGTCTGCAACACACTGGTCACCTACCAATGAATTTGCACTCATTGTAATAATTTGTCCAATACGCTGAAGCCGTAGTTAAGGATCATTCAGCGTGCTAATAAAATACCTGTAAAAGCCTTCATACAGAAGGTGCCAACACATTGGAATACAGTCTACTAATTGCTGCAACGCCTTTTGAGTAGTGCAAGTCTATTGATGATTATGTTTTCAAAGGAGAGGGGATGCAACTGCCAAAGTCCTACCTATGGAGGTGGACAGATGAGGGTTATTGGGATGCGTGGAACAAATGCAACCTCCTTTCATGATTATGAGGCAAGAAGTTAGCTAGGAGAAGAGCACCATGAACTAAGCAGTCTCATTGTTTCATCTGCTTCAGGATCATTTGAAAAAGGTGGAACAAACATTTCACAATGTTAATGACAAAGCAGCTTCCTTGGTGAATAGCATAATCCTTAACTTGGACACTAATCAAAGTCTGCAAAAATAGATTCTGTCTTCCCAAGAGTACATCTGTGCCATGATTCTGAATTCACAGTACAAAAACAAGCTGGCTACTTTAATTCCTTTAACAGAAGTGGATATCTTAGTTTACAAGACATAGATCATTGGTAAAATAAGTGATCTAGAATAAGAAGTTCTGCAAATTTTGTGCCAGAGCAGAACTGAAATGCTTCATCCTCCAAAGAGGTTGGTGCCATTTTCTTGCAGTCTCTGTAGCAGCAACCAAAACCATCACTGCCTACTAAACCAACAGCAGCAAGAGCTTCATGTTCACTACCAACCCCTACAATTGGTTGGGTTCACAATTCAGGACTTAAGTTGAATACAGAGGAATAGGCATTACACGCTTAGCAAGTGGTAGCCGGTTTGTCTTGGGAGAGTGTGTTCAGTGCAGCTAGAACAGTTGTCACAGTAAGAAGGACCAGTCTCTCACTTCAAAACAATGGGAATAGGTCTGACAGTGGTGAGTGATTGTACTCCAGACGGCCCCCTTGAGTTTATGGATGAATGCTATTTACTTCCCTGAGTACTACATAACACAAAAACAGAACAGATAGGATTCCTTTATACTACATATCTATAATTGTAAGTAAACGTAAATAGAGTGGACCAGTGTGGACTAGTGTGCATTTCACAATAGCCAATCAAGAAAGACACAGCAATTGTTTGGCCAAGGCTAACTGAGTGGTGAGAGGTGAGAAAGACTAATTCAACCACAGACTTTGAAAGGAGCAATGGAGTCAGTCTGCAATGGAAGACTACATTTCATAACCGAACAAGAAGATGCCAATCATCCCTATCCTTTGTTTCATTCCCATGCTGGGCTGCCAGTGAATATTTAAAAGACTGCACTGTATTGTGTATTACTTATATGAGAAAGAAATATACACACGTATATGGACACCACTTTTGGGAAAGGCATCTTGCACCAATAAATACCAAATGATGATGATTCATGTAGTGTCTGTGATGGTCTGGTGTCAAGGAGCGGTCTCACCCTGACTTGCACAGGAACAGAATGCTGCCTTCTCCCAATTCCCTCCAAAGAATCCCCAGACACCCGATATATATATATATATAGTAGGTGTCCAGTAGACTCCACGGGGGGAATGGGGATGGGATAAAATAATAAACAGAAAGAAGAGGCTGTCAAGGCTCTCAGGTTTTTTCTCCATGATCTCTCTCAAACGTTTCCCTCTATTCAGTTTTGTTAGAGTATAGTAAGAGAGACCTAAAAGGTAACTGAAAGAAAAAAGAAACACAACATTTACCTTGAATTATTATTGATTCTGCAACTCTTTACTTATCTCTTTTAACCTTTTTTATTTATCAACCTACCCTTCAATCCTTGACTTTAGCTTCTCTTCTAAATACCTTTTCGTGTATTACTTTCTAGGAAACTCACTGTAAATATTAAATGAGAATTATTTCTTGGTAAATATCAAAGAATATCTTTTTTTTGTTACAGCAATATCTCCAGGAAAAGAAGAACTGGTAAGTATAGACTCAACCTCTTAATTTGTGTGTACTTATTCTATCATTTCTTATAACTAAGAACTGAGTCAGAGAATGTCATAAATCACAAATATTAAATGTCACTTAGCTTGGGTTCTAACAAATTCTGTTGTGCATGTTTCCATCCAAGGAAATGAAGACTGGAAAAAGCTGAACTGTAGTTTTCTTTCATGCAGGGCTGGGTAAGCGGTTCAAGAACTAGCTCTTCGGTGAATTCTTTAGGAGGAAATGCTGCTCAGTCTTTAGAACTGTTTACGCATCAACCGCTTCACTACATTTGCTGTTTTCTAGTCATGCGCGGAAAAGTTATCTACATGCAGACTCAGAACAGAGTATACAGAGACACTACCTTTGAGGAAAGGTTGTCTGAACTCCCGACAAGTGGCAGGCCGAAGTACTAGCTACGCGACACTCTCTAAAACCGGAGATATGAGGCCCAATCTACCTGACTAAATTCGGCTCAACAGACATAGGTGCGTAGGCTTGGAATTACTTCAGTGAAGTGCGTAGAGCTCAGTAGGCGCGCGCTTCACATAGAATTCCAGAACGATTCTTTAGAGGGAACAACTAGACCGCATACCTTTGGGGAACTGCTGAGCGACCATCTTAGCATTCCGCTTGTGCCAAGCTTCTCTCCAAGGAAGGGTCTTAACCTTTAAACTTCCTTTTTGAGAGTCCAGGTTTAGAATTGTGCAGGCTGAGCAACCCAGAGCTTCCTGGATCCGGACATCTGGTAAACTAAATTTGATACGTAATATTTTGGGGGATGATTCTGGATCAGTGCTTGCCTTGCATATTGCACGGGGATAGATGACATCAGTTTCAATGTCCTTTCATTAAATTCAATCCAAGGTCTCTAGGTTCTTCTTAGACCAGTCAGTTTACCTAGACTAAACTATTCCTCAGATTCTTAGCATTTTCTGGTTAAGCACTACAGGTCAATCTCTTTTATATGTAATTTGGAAGTTTCATTCACAACAGCCAGAAGAAGGACAATTGCATATGTACTTTCAGGGGATATCATACAAGAGGATTCAAAGAGGCCTGCCCCCATGGACTGGACAGAGGTGGACTGATTAGGAAAATGCAGACTTGTGGCTCAAGCGACAAACTCTAATTAAGTGGTTGTTTTGATCTGGAGTACATGTCACATGATGGGCATAGCTAAATGTTCTTATCTTATTTTTTCAGTGATCAACAGAGTACACACAGCTAGCTGTCTGGGATTGGAATTAATTTAGTTCTTAACAGCACACAACTGCACCATCATCTGCTTTGTCCTCTAGCTCCACGTGCACAATGCTTACCTTTACTTTCCAATATTGTCATTTTATTTTTGCATTCCACATGCCTTCTCTCCAGCAAGAATGTTTTGTGGTGCTCCTGCTCTCAAGATGGAAAATGCCAGAGAATGCAGTTGCATTGTCTATTTTAAACACAGTATCATTTGTCTTTCATTATAATTATTTTGGAAACTGTGTGGGTCCTCCCTATTTTGCATTTTTCAAGCCTAGGTAACATATTCACTAATTTGGGAGTCAAGTAAGTATAAATTTTATTGTGTCAATTAATTAAAATTGTTACAATGAAAGATCTAGCAGAGATATTCCAGCACTTAATTGCTTCAGTTAAAATAGGTACGTATTTAACCGTTCAAATATACCTGTCTAATACATAAATAAAACAGATCTAAAAATACTGCATTTGAAGATACAGAACGAATAAAACCAGTGCAAAAAATCAAATGTCAAAGACTTCAATTAATTCTAATCCCTGATTAAGGCTTTGACTTAAAGTTTTTTAACTAGTGTGCAAATTTTTGCTCATCTATACAGGTCCAGGAGAAAGGTTTCATGGCGTCTGTGCGGGTGCCTGTGCGATATTTTAACCACAGAGATTTCAGTAAAGTGCGACGTGAGTGACATTGCCTAAAAGTTCTTTCACCTTATGTGCAAATTTCGCAAATCTTGCCAGTTCCATTGGAATGTCCAAGTAAAAAAGAAATTTCATTGCATCTTGGCATGTGCGTGTTCCATATTTTAAAAACTATGGTTTTAGTAAAGTGCGACGTGTCTGTGCCAAGCAGTGGCATATGCAAACCAAGTGAGCCATGAATTCCTCATACTGTTGGCAAAGTCTGCAAGTACTGACCGCCTCTAAAGATTTCCAGCGCATGTTAATTTCTTTTATCGGCAGCACCATGAGTCTCACTGCTAAAATTCGCTTTAAAATTGACTTGTTTAAAGCGGCATCAAGATATGGCTGCCTTAGGCGGTCTTCATAGGAGCTAGCAAGTATCCTGATGTTGCTGCTGGAGAGCTTCAGTTCCTTCATATCCTCTTCCTTAGAAAGTAGTCTGACTTGTTTTTTTAAAATTGATTTTAGAGTACCGGGCTGATGTATAAAATCCTGCCAGTTGGTCATGTCAAGGTGCAGTTCAGTACAGGCAGTATGCAAGCCTTTGGACCACGGGTTATTTCCTTTCACAAAAATTGTTTTTAGAATGGCTTTCATTGTGTGCGGAGGGGCTGCACATACCCCTCGATAAAACCGCACAATCGAGGCCCAATGCTCGTGACTTTGTTTGTTTAGCCCGAATTCCAATCTTACCAGTGCATTCCGGTCATGAGTTGGAATCTGGAAAATTTGCTTAAATGCTTGACAATTGATGTGTTCCAAGGTGTTGCTAAAAGCCGCGGGTAATGCTAATTGGCCGTATGTGATTGAGGGTAAATGCTTGGCACATATGACCTTTCTAATGGGTTTGGTAGATGGGCCACTTAGTTTAGAGTTCAGTTTACATAGGGCATACGTCACTGCCTTAGCTTTTGTTTCAATGGAAGCAATGTGTGCAGTTGGCTTCCCATTGCTCGTAAGCCAAACCCCCAGGTAGTTATGTTTGGTCGTTGTTGCTATTTTCAAGATGCCCATTCTCCAATGTTGTCTGAGTTTGTTGGCATACTTCCCAAATATTACTACCTTCGTCTTTCCCGCGTTTGCTCTTAAGTCGTTAATGTTGTTATATCTGTTTAGTGCTTCCAGTGATCTTTGCAAGCCTGTTTTGGTGTGGTCCAGTAGCACCATATCGTCCACGTACTGCATTAAAAATAATCCGGGTCGAGCCAATTTTAGGGGGTAGAAGGTTGGCCTTGGATAATGTTTTGCAGAGGTCCACCGTGTATAAGTTAAAAAGGAGAGGCGCCAGTACGCAGCCTTGTTTCAGCCCTCGGTCTGTTAGGATTTTTTTAGTGGCTGCATTCATCGTGAGTTTCACCCGTACCCAGGTTCCGGTGTAGAGGCTGATTATTGCTTTTAGCAACATCGCTGGTATCCCCCAGTTTTGCAGTTTCCGCCACAGCAGACTCCGGTTAATGCCATCAAATGCCGCGGAGTAGTCCACAAAGCATGCGAAGAGTGGAAGCTGCTTTTTCTGAGTGGACTGTTCTACCAAGTAAGCGAGGGCTAAGATGTTGTCCATTGTTGAAGCTCCAGGCTGGTAGGATTTCATTGTCGTTAGCCCAGTCCTGCAGATCTTGCAAGATGAGGCTTGCGTATCCCTTTGCCTCAATGTCCAGGAGGGCAATCAGCCTATAATTAGATGGGCCCCCGGTGTCTCCCTTTTTATGAATGGGTTGCAGCAGAGAACCTTTCCAAGTCTCCGGGACTATTGAATTGGCCAAGCAGTACTTATAAAGCAGCGTAAGTGTGGTACCCCAGAAATCGCAATCTTCTTTGAAGAGGTGTCCTGGTAAGCCGTTGGGACCCGGTGCCCCGTCCTTTCTGATGTTTTTTAGGATTAATGTCACACGGTTTACTGCAACCTGATGCTCTGATGTTGATTCGCTAGATGGGGGCTTCCCTGTGACCGGCGGTTCAGATGTTTCTTCGATGGGTGGAGGGGGGGTATTTCGCACACCGTCGGTAATAGAGAGACATTGCTGATGCAGTTGAGACTGATTTAGCGCACAGCAATACAATGTAACCACATGGGCAATCCATGTGTGGCTGGCAACCGCATTGCGCCGATCATGGCCGTGCCCTGAGAGCCTGTTGATGTATGACCAAAATTCCGCCTGTTTGTTTAGGGTCAGCAGGCTTTGGGAGTCTCTTGGCTGCAAAACTGTTTAATTTTTGTTTTATTGAATTTTCATCTTTCTTTTAAGACATATGTGATGTGCTCATGGACTTGATGAATGTTGTGTTAGTCTAGCTCTCATCTTTCCCTAATTTCCTTACCCATCTATTCATGAAATCCCTAACCCTCAACAACAATGTTCAGTGATCTGTTGTACTCATAATTAATTTCCACAGATCTCATATTGGTGGGGCATATATAGTTAAAGCCACCCTAACTGATACAGCAGGATTAACATAAATTTCAAATTTGTCCATACCTTACCCCCTACCTAAGTAAGAAAGGGATATCATAGTGCAGAGTATTAATTCTACAATGATTAGGCAGGAATAGGTAGTGTGTAGTTTTTCTTCCATAATATATGCCACACAGATTCTACTAAAATAACCTTCTTGTGAGTCCTGTGACTTGGGGATTTATGCTTACTTTATAAAGAAAAACAACTCTGTATATTATGTTGATTTGCAATGCTCTCTCTTTTGGATTTTCCACTCACTCTCAGAATCCTTTGGCTGCCTCACCAGCTTATTTTTCTGGTGACATCTGCCCTTTAGGGCCACCACTGGCAGTAAGTCCCTTTGGAAACCCCCCTGCATAAAGGTACTGTTGACTTGATTGTGGGAGGTAGCAGACAATAGGTTTCTATTCAGGTAGAAAAAGAAGTTCGTCTAAAAATGGTTTGATTTGGCACTACATATAATTTGACACTAGTATATATGCTTTTAAAGTAGCTACTCTTTATTTAGTGGTCAATGCAGAGAGTATAGCAGTACAAGCAACTTTTGCTGGTGGGAGGGTGGGTACAGCTTAAGTAACATGAAGCCATGAAAGGGGAGTGAGGGTTGCGTATGTTTAGTTTTCCAACACTGATAGCAGGAGGGTGAACTTGACTAGTGGACTAGAGGTGGTACTGGTAAGCTTATTAAGGGAGCTCAGGCAAAGACAGACTAGAATATTGGAGTGGACACAGCTGGGCAAATTCTTTGTGATGGCACCAGATGCAAGTCTCAATGTCAGCTAGGTAGGTACTACATCGATGGAGCTTCCTGTGTAAATTAATGGGAATGGTATTGTTAAAAAGTAATGCATGAGAAAAAAAATATTTAAAAAACTCTTTTATAAGAAAAATAAATCATGAAAGGAATGTTTTTAATCACTGGTTTTTGCGGTATCAGACAGTGAAAAGTTCAGGTGGTATGTGAATTACATTACATTGTAAGCAAAATATTAACTAAAAAATTAAATGTGTATGTGATCGAGAAGAAAAAGTTAGACAAAAATGTAATAGTTTTTAAAGTAGATGAGAAGATTTGTTACTGGTAGTATGAGTTTGTGTAAGGTGCAGAGTAGGAGGTGTCTGTGAAACAAGTTTACAATGTGTTGCCATCAAAGTGCATATTGTTTTTGTGCTGGTTTACTCCATTCTCTATAGAGTAGAAAAAAACGGTAGTGTCATGTTTAAAGTTATATGTAATAATGTATTAGGAGATGTAAGAGTTTAATATGTGTATAGATTATATGCTACACAGAAACCATGTTTTTCTTTGAATTCTGGGAGTTGTAGTCCTGTTTAATGCATTATAAAAGAGGATTAGAACAGTCAGAATTGAAGGAGCAAAACTTGCATTGTAGTCTATATATAGCATAAACCTGTGAAAATGATAGGTTATGTATGATATTCTTTTGCATAGGTGTTCTTAAATTACAAGGTTAGCTTTTTTTATGATTAGATGGTGAGATATGCGACCTTTACTTGATATGCAAAATGAATTTCTTTAATATTAAATGCATGTTTTAGTACATATGACTGACTTCTGATATATGCTGTAGGTATACCATAAGGTACAATGTTTTGTGTTAAAAGAAAAGAGAGAATTGTTGATTTGACTTTTAGTTCCTTAGTCATGCATGTTGGCAGTATTATGCCAAGTACTACATACAGTGTAGCACCTGACATGCAACTGACATACATGTTTCTAAAGCATATAGACTCTGTCACCCACTCACACAGAAACAGACAGTTATACATTCACTAACATACTCACTAACTAGTTACATATCCAGTAGTATGAAAGATATTTGCACTGACATGTATGTAGCTTTCAAATTCCTAATGTAAGTACTATGGTATCCATTCAGCTTTGTATGCTCACATTAAGTGACATATAGAGGTAGTAAATCAAACCCTCACACACTGGCACATTTTCATCAACATGTCAGCAGACTGCTAGCTAGGTTATATGGCAGGAAGTTATGTGCTTAATATGTCATGGATGTATTCTATGTTCTGAGCTAACACACTCATACAGACCTATGTACCCAATTATACATCCACCATGTCACCTATACTTTAATCTGACATACCTAACTACAAAAGGAGACACACAATAAAACATCCAATAAAATAGGGACAGAGGCACCTAAACATCTACTCGCATAGACAGCCACAATTTATATGTAAGTAGGCAGTAACACATACGCTTCAAAACGCCAATATTGACTAACACAGCCAGTAGACAAGCCATGCAGCCCATTTCATTCCCTTTTACAGAACCAGAGAGGTCGCAGACAGAGGCAGTCATTCACCCACAAACTTACATGCACATGAAATCACAGGCCCAGATAAGGACAGACAGACTCATGTGGATATGCGCTAAAGAACTGAGATTTTCATGAAGACAAGTTGCCCTTGCATCATGTTTGAAGTCTGCTACACTTGCACTGGTGAATGGAGTTTTACATCTAGGGCAACTGTGTGATTCGAAAGTCCTACTAAAGATATAAACTGCTCTTCTGCCACGTGTAAGTGACCACTAAGGTAGCCTGTAGCTAGAGTATAGGGCACGGTGGTATGTGCTTAAAAGATACCACATGTATTCTGCATGTTCTCTCAGCTACATGCCCAATTATACATCCACCCTGTCACCCAGACTTCAATCTAACATACCTAAATAGAAAAGGAGGCAGACACTTGAACTTCCAGTAACAGAAGTAGCTAAACATTTACTTGCACAGAGAGGCACAACTGATAGTTATCTTGCGGTAACGAAGGCAGTTGCACATATACTTCAAAAAGCCAATACTTACTAACACACTCAGGACATAATCCATGCATCCTGTTTTATTCAGCTTTACAGAACCTGAGAGGTCACAAACAGAGGCAGTCCTTTATCCAGATACTCACATGCACATCCAATCAGAGCCGCAAATAGGGGTGAGGCACCTATTCCGATATGAGCTTAAGAACTGACAAGCATGAAGTTTCAGAGCTAGGCCGACCTTCAGATTTAAAACTCCTTCATAAAGCATAAACTGCTCTTGTACTATGTATAAGTCACCACTGAGGTAGCCTCCAGCTAGGCCACAGGGAAGGGTACTATGTGCTTAAAATGTAGCACATGTACTCTCAATATTGTCTGATCTACATGCACTTCTAGAGATCCATGTGTCCAATTAAACATCCACCCTGACACCCAGACTTTAATCTGGCATACCTAAATAGAAAAGGAGGCAGACACAAAAACAGTCAGTGAAATAGTGACAGAAGCACCTAAAGATTCACTCATACAGATAAGCACAACTGATATGTATCTAGCGCTAAGGGAGGCAGTTGCACACACACTTTAAAAACCCTATACTTACTAACACCGAGTAGACAAGCCATGCTACCCATTTCATCTCCTTTTAGAGAACCAGAGAGGTCACAAACAGAGGCAGTCATTTACCCACAAACTTACATGCATATGTAATCACAGGCCCAGATAGGAAGAGAGACACTTCTTTGGATATGGACTAAACAACTGACATTTTCTACCATAACCTGCAGACAAGTTGCCCTTCCATCATCTTTGAAATCAAATAATCAAATTCAAATACTCACTAACACAGGCAGTAGGCAAACCATGCAGCCCATTTCATTTACTTTCAGACAATCAGAGAGGTCAAAAACAGAGGTAGTCATTTTCTGACAAACCTACATGCATATGCAATCACAGGCCCAGATTGGGACAGAGACAGCCATTTGGATATGGGCTACAGAACTGACATTCTCTAGTCTAATATGTAGACAAGTTGCCCTTCAATTATATTTAAGGCTTTTTGCAGGTAGTAAATGAATGCAGTTTTATAACTAGGCCAACCGTCTAATTGTAAACTCCAACAGAAGACATAAACTGCTCTTCTACCACGTATAAGTGACCACTGAGGGAGCCTGCAGCTATAGTACAAGGCATGGTACCACATGTAGTCTATATGTTTCCTAACCTACATGCACTTCGATAGATCCATGTGCCCAATTATAGATCCATCCTGCTACCCAGACTATAATCTGACATAGCTAAATTGAAAAGGAGGCAGACCGTTGATTATTTAGTACAATAGTGACAGAAGCAGCTAAACATTTATCCGCACAAAGAGGCAGAACTGATTTATATCTAGCGCAAAGGGAAGTAATTGTATATATACTTCAGAAAGCCAATAGTTATTGACACACCCAGGACACAATCCATGCAGCCTATTTAATTCTGTTTCAGAGAATCTAAGAGGTGACAAACAGAGTCAATCATTTATCCAGAGATTTACATGCATATACAATCATAGCCTCAAATACAGAGTGAGGCACTCATTTGGATACGGGTTAAAGAGCTGACACTTTCTAGTGTAAGATGCAGAAAAATACCCTTGCATCATGTTTGGTTGGTCCTGCTACACTTTAGCCAATGCATTTATTTTTATAGCTAGTCTGACCTTCAGATTTAAAACTCTTACATAAGGCATACATTGCTCTTCTACTGCGTATAAGTCTATAGGGGAGAGTAGTACATGCTTAAAAGGTACAACATGTACTCTGAATATTCTCTGAGCTCTATGTACCCCTAAAGACCCATGTATACAATTATACATCCACCTTGTCGCTCAGACTTTAATATATCATACATAAGTAAAACAGCAGGCAGACACTTGAACATTCATTAAAGTAGTGGCAGACGCAGCTAAACATTTACTCCCACAGAGAGGCAGAACTGATATGTATGTAGAACTAAGGGACGTTGTTGTATATATTCTTCACAAAGCCAATACTTACTCACACACCCAGGACACAATCCATGCAGCCCATTTTATTCTTTTTTAGAGAACCTGAGAGGTCACAAACAGAGGCAGTCATTTATCCAGAGACTTACAAGCACATGCAACCAGAGTATCAAATACGGACTGAGACAGCCATTTGGATATGGATTAAAGAACTGGCTCTTTTTAGTGTAAGATGCAGAGAAATAACCTTGCATCATGTTTTGGGCCTGCTACACTTCAGCCAGTGCATTCACTTTTATAGCTAGGCTTACCTTCAGATTTAAAACTTCTACATAAGGCATACCTTGCTCTTCTACCACGTATAAGTCGCCACTGAGCTTCTATTCTCTAGGCCATAGGGTAGGGTAGTAAGTGCTTAAAACTTACAACATGTACTCTCAATGTTGTCTGAGCTGTATGCACTTCTACAGATCTATGTGTCCAACTCTATATCTACTCTGCTAACCAGACTTTAATCCGTGATACATAAGTACAAAACCAGGAAGGCACAAACACAGTCAGTGAAACAGTGAAACAGTGACAAAGGCACCTAGCGATTCACTGATACAGACAGTCACAACTAATACGTATGCAGTGCTAAGGGAGGTAGAAATTTAAAAAACCCAGTACTCACTAACCCAGCTGGTAGGCAAGCATGCAGCCCATTTTATTCTCCTTTAGAGAACCAGAGAGGTGAAAAACAGAAGCAGTCATTTATGCATAAACTTACATGTACATGCAATCACCGTCCCAGATAGGGATAGAGACTCTCATTTGAATATGGGCAAAAGAACTGACATTTTCTTCTCTAACATGCAGACAAGTTGCCCTTCTATCATGTTTAAGGCCTGCTACACTTGAGCCACTGCATGGAGTTTTACAGCTAGGCCAGCCATCTGATTTAAAACTCCTACCCAAGGCATAAAGTGTTCTTCTCTCACGTATAAGTTACCACTGGGGTACCCTGTAGGTCGGCTATAGGGAAGGGTGCTATGTGCTTAAAAGATAACATATGTACTCTGAGAGTTCAATATGCTATATATCATCCTACAGACCCTATTACAAATGAATGGCATATTATTGTATGTGGTGGAGAAAGATAACTGTTTATAATGAAAGTTAAATACTTGAAATATATAATCTAATAGTACATAATGAAAAGGTAACTATATTTAAGTTGTTTTTTCTTTTCAGACATCAATTTCAAGTCATCTACAGACACATAGAATGCCAAGAAAAATTCAGAGCAGAAAGAAACAGCAGCAAAAATACCCTCTCCTCAAAACTGGGAAACAAAAGGGGCAAAATGTGGAAAAAGTGGTAAAAGAGAAAAGAGCTGCTGGTAAGAAGACAAAGATATTTCTTTAAATTGTTTGTGCTCAATTGGAAAAAGTGCAAAAAGAAGTTAATAAATGCAAAAATATCAGACGCAATGAGAAAGATGTACAAATACATGGGAAGAAGACTGAAAATGGAAGAGAAAAAGAGAGACTTTAAGTAGGCAACAGAAGCAATGTAAGGAAATCAGACTTAGAATGTTCCATAGTAGAGTAATGAAGAATTTAATTACAAATGTGAATAAGTATAAAAGAAGAAGAGAAGCAGTCAGACAAAAGAAACGTGTTGAGGGTGTAGTCGATAAAGCCTTTGCTGTCAAGAGGATGTAATTTGTTTTGATTCAGAATGAAGACACTAGACAAAATAGTACTGTCAATGAGATGACGAAGCCAAAAGAAAAGACTTGTGAATAAAGCTAACTTTTGCAAGGTTTTTAGTGGCGAATGGACATGTACTTTTAACACTGAGCCTTTATTTAACGAAGAAGGCTACTTGGAAGACAACACATTAGTTCATGCAGTTGATGAATCTGGACGAAGTTATGAGATGAAGAATGGTGCTCTCATTCCAAAAGAAGTAATGAAACCTAGAAATATAGAGGAAGTGATTGCTGAAGAGATGTAAGGAAGGTGTAGAAAGGCCCTGTGTACAAATCGAATTGTAGTAGTGTTTGAAGTATTCAACAGCAATCAATTGATATATTGAGAAAACTTATGTAACTTTTCAAAGAAAAGTCTAAAACTGAAAATTATGGCTTTGCAAGGTTTAGATATATTCAAACTGAGGAAGCACACTCATTACAGGGACACTCACTATCAAATAAATTGTGCCAAAGCATCTTTCATAATTTCAGAATTTTTGGCGTACACCACTCAGAAATGTGATCTTTCATTAGGAGGCTTTACTATGTGAAAACTCCTGCTCTATGTTTATGAAAAATGAATAGAGCTGTTTTGCATGGTGCTGTAGTAGAGGTAGAAAAGGTTTGTGATGATGTACAGTTTTGTTTCTTTGGTCCCGAACAGGACTGTAGAGAAAATGAAGAGTTGGTAACAACAGGAGTTGCAGAAAAGGACACAGATATTACTGTTGGTAGTTTTCAAAAAGAGATTACTAACTTTAACACAGAGGGGCCGATTCCGATTCGGGCCGGAAATCTCTCCGACCGAGCCGGACCCGGAGAGATTTCCGACCGAATCGGACTCTGGCAGTCCGACCGATCGAGTACGATGCGCACGCATGCCATCGGACTCGAGTCGGTCGGACTCCCATTGAAGTCAATGGGAGCCTGTCGTACAACGCGTACGCGGGCTCCCATTCACTCAATGGGTGCGAGGCGGACAAGGGCGCCCCCTACAGCGTGTACGCGCGAAGCGATTCGCGCCGTACACGCACAGGTAGGGGGGACCCATGGGTCCCCCCTGTGTGCGACTCGCGCACCTACGCGTACAGGGGGGTCCGACGCGGACCCCCAAAGTCCGGCTCCGACAGCTTTTTCGAGCCGGACGGCGCGAGTCGATCGGACTGCTCGCGGCGCGCATCGTACTTACCCGGCCGGGAAACGTCTCCATAGCGCGGTGCGAGTCGTGTCCATGCGAGTCGGTCGGAGCGTGTTGAAGCCGCGTTCGTGTCGGTCGGAGTTTTCACGGGTGCCTGCATCGTACTCGCTCGGCCGGACCCGCGTACGATTCGGTCAGGAAACAGGGCTCCGAATCGGATCCGGTATATCCGAATCCGATTCGGAGCCCCACCGGCCGAGATTGGAATCGGCCCCAGTGTGTTCGAGAAACCAAATTGTGTTTGTATATGTTGTCAATGCACTCACTACAAAAGTCAAACTCAGAATGTTGATTGGTGTATTAAAAGTGAAAAAGAGAATATTGATAAGTGGCGTAACTTTGCTGTTTACTTATTTGTAGAGGAATGGTTTGACTTGTCCACCCGACAAGTTATATGTAAGTACTGCTATAATAAGTTAGAGGAAAACAAAATACCTGATAGAGCAGCACAGAACAAGTTAGAAATAGTACCTATTCCAGAAGTACTTAAAGAGTTGAATGTTTGTGAATCCATACCAATCCAATGTATACATCCATTTCAAGCTATAGTTCGGATGGGGCCAAAGACATAGAAATTACCTTCAACTGAGCTCCAGAAAGGTCTCAAAGCTAGAGTTGTGTACTTGCCATTAGATTTTAAGCAAAATATTGAAACTATAGGGGTGCAGAGAGATTTGGAAGAGGGACTTGTAATTCTAGTAAATGGTGTCCCTACCAAGAGTAAAAAGATATGGGAAGAGTTAGTAGATGTTACTAAAGTTAAAAAAGCAACTTTATATCTGATACAAAATAACATTTACTATAGAAATTTATATATTCTTCGAAATATCACACACATGGAGGACGGCACATTATCATCGACAGGTCAGATAGAAAAAGAGAATTTATCCAGATGAGAAGAAATTTATGAACACTATAGCATTGATCCCCTGCATGCTAAAGAAATTATTGGTGATGATATTGATCTGTATCAATTGAAATAAGCGAAAGCAGCTCCCTTAAGTGTGTGGGAAACAAGTTTAGAAGCTCGCTGTTTCCCGCATCTCTTTCCTACTTGATTAGGTGAAAGGTATGATGACCGGCCTGTACAAATACCAACAGTCTAGTACAGATAACTAGACTGTACTAAGAGTACCCTAGATTTCATCAGTGTATCCGTTATATGTTTCATCTACTATTTGAAACTGACAGGTATGAGTTGTCTTATGCCGTAAGTCACATTTTGAAAACAGGTGTGAATCTGCAAAGTCTATCAGCAAGGGAATTTGTAGAGAAAGTTCAAAGAAAAGTTGAACATCTGGAATACAACTTGATTAATCTCATGGCATGTTAACATGGGACCGAGCATTGGTATCATCGCCATTGTTTGCTGAAATGCATGTTGAGAAACTTAGGAGCACCTACATAGTCTCTAACAGTTAGTTGTGCTGGGTATGCATGGGATGACCTGCTGGAGTTCCTTCGAGAGGCAAATTCAAATATAAAAGACATCAATGTTAAAACACCAGGAGACCTCCTCTCATTGGACCCTGCAAATATTTACAGATATTTTAACCACAGATTTCAAGCCATGATGGCTTTTATCTGCAACAGAACTAATCTTCCTCTTGGTGAAGAGACTGATATTCACATGCTGCTATGGGTACAAAATTCTCCAAAGTTTGGAACAGATACTGATGAGTGTGTGTTGTATTTCATAGAGCAGTATATGACTTCCACAATCCCAAAGGACAGTGGTGACAAGATATTAAAACAACAAGTTCTACAATTTCAAAATCCTAGATGTGGAAAATACTGTCGTCGAAAATACAGATGCAAAGGAAACTTTTACATGAGATGTCGTTTTGGATTCCCACGACCTGTCATTTCAGAAGAAAGAGTGAACAGCTTTTTGTCTGCAATCAGACACACCCTTACACGAATATCACTGAAAAATACATGCCACCTGAGAAGAACAGAAGCATTCATGTACACTGACTACAACCCTGTCAATCTGAAGATGTGGAACACAAATATGGATCTACAATTTGTTGCAGACAACTCTATTGCTGTTGCTCGCTATGCCACTATATATATTACAAAGTCAGAGAAGACAGCGATGGAAGAGATGTGGGAGGAGATTTCAGCTGAAAAGAGTATTACAAAGAAATTGTACAGCTTCAGTTTGAAAATGCTTTCCCATTGAGAAATAGGTTTATATGACTACTCGGACAGATTAAGCTTGGCTAGTTTATTCTGTAAGTCAAGTTTTTAAGTGTGTGGGTGAGCCTAGGGCCTGTAAACAGTCGTAACAGAGTATTAAAGTCTTTCCCAGAAATACAATATCTTGCTGAGTTTGAACCTGACAGTACAGACACTCTGAAAACTAACATGCTGGATACATATTACCCAAGAAGAAGTACACATCTTGAAAGCATGTGTCTATATGAAATACTTCACCATTAAACACATAGAAGTAATGCTACTACAACATAGAGGAAGGACGATATGCTGTGCTAGGACGTGCTGGTTGTTTGGTGAGAAATAAGAAAGGAAATCTAATCAACCACAGAAAGCTGAGTTTCCAAACACCTGACAAAAAAAAAGTTTTTCTACTAGGCACTTTTGCAGTTGTTCAAGCCATGGTGTACAGAATCAGAATTACGTGGACACTATGACTGTTATGAAGACTCTTTCAATGCTGTTAAAGACACCATTGAGTGCTCAGTATTTTCAAATTACCTTCAAATGTTGAGAAATGAGATTGAACATGAGGAGTCAATGGCTGCTGAGATAGCCAGGGAGAGTTCTCAGAGCAGCCAAAGTTCAGCACCAACAAGTCAAGAGCCTCCTGGAGAGCCAATGATTCGAAATGAAGCAGCTATAGCTATGACTGAGGTGGAGAATGCAATGCAGCATGCAAAGAGTGTAAACTGATAACTTTGACCAGTTAGTACAGCAACTGAATACCTAACAGAAACAGAAGTTAACATAAAGCATGGATGCATGCATGAGAAGAAACAGTGGGATTGTTCTTCATTTAAACCAGTTCTACTATAAATAAGTGGTCAAGCTGGCACTGGAAAAAAAATCTTAATTAAAGTACTCACCAGTTATCTACAGAAGACTACAGAAGGCTACATATTCAAATGTGTCATGTGTAGTTACTGTACCAACAGGCTTAGCTGCATCTAACATTAAAGGAATTACTCTTCATTGACTATTGTTGCTACCTGTAGACCATGGCAACAAACTGGAATACCAAAGGTTATCAGACAACGCTTGTCATGAGGTAGCAAGAGTTTTAAAAAAACGGAAGCTTCAAATTATTGATGAAGTCAGCATGGTGTCAACCTAATGCTTGCCTTCATACATTTAAGAATGCAGCAGTTATTGAATACAAACTATGACATACTGTTTGGTGGAAATAATTTAATTGTATTTGAGGACCTTCTACAACTAACACCTGTAAAAGGACAACCTATTTTCAAGACTGTTAGAAATGGGGGTCTCTAGTTGGCAGAGGTAGGTACCTTTCTCCAAATAGGGACCCTTGCTTCTAGTCAGGGTAAGGGGGATACACTCCTAAAATAACCCCTGCTCATCCCCTTGGTAGCTTGGCACGAGCAGACAGGCTTATCTCAGAGGCAGTGTGTAAAGCATTTGTGAACACACAGTAATACAGTGAAAACACTACAAATGGACACCACACCAGTTTAGAAAAATAAGTAATCTTTATCTAAACCAAAACAAGACCAAACGACAAAAATCCACAATACAGTAATAAAAATATGACTTTCAGATGGTAGAAATAGTTCAGTTCAAGCAAAATTGCAGATGCATCACTTTTCTCACAAAGTACCTGGGCTGTGTCATGCAAACAAACAAAACGGGCCACAGGGAAGGTGATGCGTCGGTTCCTTACACTCAGAGAATGTGTTGCATCGGTTCCTTGCTTTGGGGGAAGTGATGCGTCGGTTCCTTACTGCAGCGCAGGGGAGGTGATGCGTCAGTTCCTTACCGAAGAGGAGGTGATGCGTCCGTTTCTTACTGCATGGGAAGGTGATGCGTCGGTTTCTTACTGCGTCCACCAACGATGCGACAGACTTGGTGCCTCGATGCGATGATCCGGTGACGATGCGTGAACTCGTGCAGCCGCACAGCAGGCCTTGCGTCAGACTCGGTGCAGTGATCTTGGACTTCGGAGATCGGTGCACTCGATGCGGCGTGCATCGATTTCTCGAGCCGCGGCAGGCGCTGCGACGGTTTCTTCGGCGATGCATCAGAAACAGGTGCGGATGCGTCTCGCTTCTTCAAAGTTGCGTCGATTTTCCAGCTCCCGGCAGAAACCAGTCTCTAGAGGTCCAGAACAGCAGCAGGCACCTCTTTGCAGATTAGAATTCCCAGCAAGGAAAGTCAGGGAAGCTGGTGGTGAAGTCTTTGTGTCCCTGAGACTTCAGAACAGGAGGCAAGCTCAGTTTCAAGCCCTTGGATATCTTCTTTCAATCAGGTGACAAAGCAAACAGCAAAGTCCTTTTCTCCTTTCCTTGGCAGCAAGAAGCCACTGCAGGCCAACCCCAGACAGCAAACAGCACAGGGGCAGTATTCCTCCTCAGCTTCTCCGGCTCTTCTCCTTGGCAAAGGTTCCTCTTGATTCCCAGAAGTGATCTAAACGTCTGGGCCCCTTCTTTTATACACAAACATCCTTTGTGCTCTGAAGGCAGAGAGTGTCTGTACCCAGCCAAAACCAGTTCTGTCCTTACTGGTGCAGCTTCCTGGATGGAGGTGGAGACAGCATTATTGAAGGCAGACCAGGCCCATTCAGGTGAAAGGAAATCTCCCCCCCTACTCTAAATGCAGCCCAGGTCTATTTAGCCCAGCCCTGACTCATCAGACTTCTGGAGGCGCTGCCCCTCTCCAGCCCCTGTCATCCAAAAGCCAGACATGGAATACACAAACCTAGCAGAGGCACATTGGATGGTTAGGCAAGAAAATACTTACTTTCTAAAAGTGGTATTTTCAGACACAGAATGTAAAAATCACCCTCACTAAAAGGTGCATTTTAACATTCTGAGTTCAGGCATACTAAACTTTATTTTTCTACATTGGTCCCAGGGCCAGTTATGTTTATTAGATGTTATAAACAAACTCCCCATTCTGTCCTATGGGAACAGGTAACCTTGCAGTAGTGAAAAACGAAATTGGCAGTATTTCACTATCAGGACATGCCACACACATCAGGGCATGTCCTACCTTTCACATACAATGCACACTGCCCACAGGGATACCTTGGGCCTACCTTAGGGGTGACTAAAATATAGAAAAGGGAAGGTTTAGGGACTGGCAAGTGTGTGCACCTGCCAGGTCAACATGGCAGTCCCAGACTGCACACAGGCTCTGCAATGGCAGGCCAGAGTTACATTTTACAGGCTGCTTCTGTGGGTGGCACAGTCAGTGCTGCAGCCCACTAGGAGCTTTGATTTACAGGCCCTGGGCACACACAGTGCACTATACTAGGGTCTGACAAGTAAATCAAATATGCCAATCATGGAATCACTAATCCATAACAACAATTTACAAAGGGAACACTTGCACTTTGGCACTGAACAGCAGTGGCAAAGTGTTCAAAGCATCTAGACCAGCCAAACGGAGTCCAACACACAGCAAAAACACAGGAGGCAAAGGCAAAAAATGCAGGGGAGACCCACGCCAATGGTGCCAGGTCTAACACGTGTCCCCTCCAGCTGAAATGTGGGGAGAACTACCCACCCTCTTGGGAGTTCTCTTCACTAAGGCGGAAAAATCTGGACAGACCATCAGCATTGGCGTGTTCTGTACCAGGGCAGTGTTCCACCATAAAGTCCATCCCCTGTAGGGAAATGGACCACCTTAACAGCTTTGGATTCTCACCCCTCATTTGCATCAACCATCTGAGGGGCCTGTGGTCTGTATGAACCCGGAAGTGAGTTCCAAACAACTATGGCCTCAGCTTCTTCAGCGCCCAGACCACAGCAAATGCCTCACGCTCAATCGCACTCCACCTCTGTTCCTGTGGAAGTAACCTTCTACTAATGAAGGCTACAGGTTGGTCTAGGCCCTCCTCATTTAGCTGTGAGAGCACCGCTCCCACACCATGCTCTGAAGCATCTGTCTGCACAATGAATTCCCTTGAGAAGTTGGGCGCCTGAAGCACGGGCGCCGTGCACATGGCAGATTTCAGGGATTCAAAAGCCTTCTGGCAGGCATCAGTCCAATTCACCTTCTTGGGCTGCTTCCTGGAAGTCAGCTCTTTCAAGGGGGCAACAATGGTGCCATACCCCTTGACAAATCTCCTGTAATACCCTGTGAGTCCTAAAAAGGCTCTCACCTCTGTCTGGGTCTTGGGGCGGTCCCAAGCCAGAATGGTATCAATTTTGGCTGTAGGGGTGCTACCTGGCTGCTCCCTACCT
Source organism: Calotriton arnoldi (assembly GCA_963921515.1). Classification (NCBI taxonomy): domain Eukaryota; kingdom Metazoa; phylum Chordata; class Amphibia; order Caudata; family Salamandridae; genus Calotriton; species Calotriton arnoldi. The sequence continues at coordinate 177,344 of CAWUFW010016764.1, read as the reverse complement.
GGTGTCCCAAGTACACCACAGAACCCTGCCCGATCTGGCACTTACTCGCCTTGATCGTGAGGCCTGCCCTCTTCAGAGCCTTCAACACTTCCCAGAGGTGGTGCAGATGTTCCTCCCAAGTGGCACTGAACACTGCGATATCATCCAGGTAGGCGGCACTAAAATCCTCCAGTCCAGCCAACACCTGGTTGACCAAACTCTGAAAGGTGGCAGGGGCATTCTTCAACCCAAAGCGCATCACCCGGAATTGGTAGTGCCCCTCTGGCGTGGAGAATGCTGACCTCTCCTTTGCCCCATCAGTTAAGGCAATCTGCCAATACCCATATGTTAAGTCAAACGTACTGAGGTACCGGGCAGCTCCCAACCGATCTATGAGCTCATCAGCTCTGGGGATGGGGTGCGCATCAGTCCTGGTGACCGAATTGAGCCCTCGGTAGTCCACACAGAACCAGAGTTCTGGCGTGGCACCGGGTGCGGCAGCCTTTGGGATCAGGACCACTGGGCTGGCCCAAGGACTGTTTGAGGGCTCAATCACCCCTAGCGCTAACATCTTGGAGACCCTCTCCCTGATGCAAGCCTTGACCCTGTCAGTTACTCTGTATATTTTGTGTTTTACAGGAGGACTGTCCCCGGTCGGTGTCCACATAATGGACACACCACTGAGTGACACCAGGGGTCAGGGAGAACAGAGCAGCAAACTGTCCCAAAAGTTGGCGACTGCCACTCTGCTGTTCAGGAGTCAGGGCGGGGGAGAGTGATACACCGTCCACTGACACATCGTGCTCCTTTGCAGACAGGAGATCAGGAAGAGGCTTAGTCTCCTCCTCCATTTCAGCATCTGTTGCTAGGAGCATTCGCACTTCGGACCTCTCCAAGTGGGGCTTCAGGCGGCTCACATGCAGGACCCGCAAAGGGTACCTAGGAGACTGCAAGTCCACCAAGTAGGTGACTTTACTCTTGCGCTCCACCACCTCAAATGGTCCAGTCCACTTACCCTGGATCGCACAAGGCTCCACTGGGGCCAAGACCCATACTTTCTGTCCAATCAGAGTGGCATTCTGATAATACCAGCGTTTCATCTCCTCCTGGCTGGCTTCCAGATTCGCCTGAGCGAGTTGTCTGAAGCGCTTAGTCTGTTTTCTGAAGGCCAGCATGTAGCTATATACATCCTGGGGAGTTTTACTGGGAGCTTTCTCTCAGCCTTCTTTCACCAGACTCAGAGGTCCTCTTACAGGGTGGCCATACAGGAGCTCAAAGGGACTAAACCCTAAGGACTTCAGCGGTACTTCTCTGTAAGCAAACAAAAGACATTGTAAGAGGACGTCCCACTTACACCTCATGGGTTCACCAAGACCCCTAATTATGCCCTTCAGGGTCCGCTTGAATCTCTCAACCAGCCCATTACCTTGGGGGTGGTGAGGAGTGGTGAACTTGTAGGTCACACCGCACTCCTGCCACAGGGACTTCATATACTTCGATATGAAGTTGGTATCATGGTCAGACAGTACCTCTCTGGGGAACCCCACAGGGGAGAAATTCCCATCAATGCACGACCCACTACGGGGGCCATCACAGTTCGTAGCGGGATAGCTTCCGGGTACCGGGTGGCATTGTCCACCAAGACCTGGATGAACCTGTTGCCCATGGCTGTCTTGGGATCCAGAGGCTCCACAATGTCAATGCCCACCCTCTCAAAGGGGGTGCTGACCACAGGGAAAGGTTGGAGAGAAGCCTAACACTTCCTTCCACTCTTGTCACTTGCCTGGCAAGTCTGGCAAGACCTACAGTGCATATCAGAACTCTTATGCATTTGGGGCCATTAAAAGTAGGTGACAAGCCTTTCAAAGGTCTTGTCTTGCCCCAAATGTCCTGCCAAAGGAACATTATGAGCCAGACCCAGTAGGAAGGCTCTGAAGCGCTGGGGTACCACCAGCACACAGGCTGACCCAGGCTCCGCAACCTTAGGCTCACTAAACAGGAGACCATTCTCCCAGTATATCCAATGTGATCCAGACTGATCACCTGCTGCCTGGTTTGCAGCCTGTAGCCGCAAACCAACAAGAGAAGGGCACGTCTGCTGCTCCTGGCAGAATTCCTCCCTGGTGGGGCCTATTTCCTGCTGCCAATGGGTCAGCTCAGGCAGGTCCCCCAGTTCAGCCACTTGTTCCCCTATGGGCTCCAGGGCATCCCCCTCAAGGTTTGCCTCCTCCTGGACCGTGGGAACCTGGCGGGCCGGTTTCACACGCCCCCTGCATCCTCTCTTTCTGGCAGGCACCTGGGCCACTCTTTCAGGCTCCAGGTCCTCTTCAAAGCCCTTACCGGCTGCCATGGACCGAGTGGTCGCACACGCCCACTCAGGGAGACCCAACATCTCTAAATGAGACCTCCGCTCCACCTTCGCCCAAGGGGAGCTCTCCAAATCATTGCGTAGCAGACAGTCAACAGGCATGGCTTGCCTCACAGCTACTTTCAAGGTACCTGAGACCACCCCCCACTCAAAGGGAACCTGTGCCACTTTGCAGAGGCACTCTGAATTTTCAGTGGCAACTACTGGGTAGAATGCGCTGGGGACCTCCTGCTCCTCAGACACTAGCCGACAACTGGCAGCTGTCACACTGGCTCCGGTGTCTCTCAGAGCCTCCACACTATGGCCATTGATGGTCACCCACTGCCTGTACTTTTTAGTGTTATCAGGCAGATGAGCTCTTGGAACCATCTCACTGTCTCCTAAAGAGACCACGGACATCTCTGCGGGAACCCACCCATCTTGGGTACCCGACTCCTCTCCCAAGGCTACACTAGCCATCTGCCTGGGCGGTGCACCAGTGGGTGCGGTAATAACTTTTTTGGGACACCTAGGATCCCCTTGGCAGTGACTCACCTGACCACAACCATAACATGCCTTGGAACCCCTCTGAACAGGCTTACCTGTCGGAATCCATGGCTTCTTCTCAGTAGGAGGCTGGGAACCCTTACCTTGTTTCCCTTGGGGATTACTTTGGGGCACTTTTTGGAATTCCTTCTGTTTACCCTTGTCCCCCCACTCTTCTGCTGGGGACCCTGCCTGCCCTTGGCGGAGTCTCCCACACGACCCTTTTGGACCCTGGTGCTGACCCAGCGGTCCGCCTCCACAGCAAGCTTTCTAGGATCAGTCAGCTTACTGTAAATCAGGTGCTGGCGTAGCTCTGGAAAGCAATTATCTGACAAGTGCTCCCATGCAACCAAATCATAGAGCCCCTGCAAATCATTTACTCTGCTACCCTTTACCCAACCACCCAGTGCTCTGCAAAAATTGGACACATACTCCACCCAGGTACTTGACTCCAACTTCTTGCTCTCCAACTCCAATCTCTTATTCTCTAAGTCACCCTGGCTCCCCAGCTTGAGCTTAGCAAGCTCCAATTCATGCACTCTGCTTCTCTCCCTGTCTTCTAACTCCTCTGGAGGCAGACACTTTGAAGACACACTAGTGCCCGCCCTGGAAGGCAACTTCCCCCCAGTCAGGCCCAACAGCCCCTCCTGCTGCCCATCTAAATTCTCTCTCCCCACCATAGGCTCTTCAGGATGCTCACTGGCATTCCTAGAGTCCAACCAGGCCCTCAGTGCCTTTTGGTATTCCTCCTTTCTGGTGAGGCCTCTCACAGAGATTTTAAATTTTTTGCAGACTGCTTTGAGTTGTGGAACAGTGTAGGTATCGACCCTCTCTTCTTCAAATTCAATATCCACAGATGCAATGGATGCTGGTTTACTCATGGTGAAAATTGGCAATTCTCAAGATGCAAACAATTCCCAGGAAAAAAACTCTACCAAATGTATGTGGTTGCTTGATGGTCTGCACCATACTAGTAGTGTACACCAATCACTGTATGTAAGTCACAAATGCAAGTCCAGGTCCTCACCGCTGACCACCAATGTTAGAAATGGGGGTCTCTAGTTGGCAGAGGTAGGTACCTTTGTCCAAATAGGAACCCTTGCTTCTAGTCAGGGTAAGGGGGATACACTCCTAAAATAACCCCTGCTCACCCCCTTGGTAGCTTGGCACAAGCAGACAGGCTTATCCCAGAGGCAGTGTGTAAAGCATTTGTGAACATATACAGTAATAGAGTGAAAACACTACAAACAGACACCACACTAGTTTAGAAAAATAAGTAATCTTTATCTAAACCAAAACAAGACCAAACGACAAAAATCCACAATACAGTAATAAAAATATGACTTTCAGATGGTAGCAATAGTTCAGTTCAAGCAAAATTGCAGATGCAACACTTTTCTCACAAAGTACATGGGCTGTGTCATGCAAACAAACAAAACGGGCCGCAGGGAAAGTGATGCGTCGGTTCCTTACACTCAGGGAAGGTGATGTGTCGGTTCCTTCCTTCGGGGGAAGTGATGCGTTGGCTCCTTACTGCAGCGCAGGGGAGGTGATGCATCGGTTCCTTACCGAAGAGGAGGTGATGCGTCGGTTTCTTACTGCGTGGGGAGGTGATGCATCAGTTTCTTACTGCGTCCACCAACAATGCGACAGACTTGGCACCCCGATGCGGTGCGATGATCCAGTGATTGTGTGTGAACTTGTGCAGCCGCACAGTAGGCCTTGCATTGGACTCGGTGCGGTGATATCGGACTTCATAGATCGGTGCACTCGATGCGGCAGGCGCTGCAATGGTTTTTTCGGCGATGCATCGGAAACAGGTGCGGATGCGTCTTGCTTCTTCGAAGTTGCGTCGATTTTCCAGCTCCCAGCGTAAACCATTCTCTAGTTGTCCAGAACAGCAGCAGGCACCTCTTTGCAGATTAGAATTACCAGCAAGGAAATTCAGGGGAGCTGGTGGTGAAGTCTTTGTGAACCTGAGACTTCAGAACAGGAGGCAAGCTCAGTTTCAAGCCTTTGGAGATCTTCTTTCAAGCAGGTGACAAAGCAAACAGCAAAGTCCTCTTCACCTTTCCTTGGCAGCAAGTAGCCACTGCAGGCCAACCCCAGACAGCAAACAGCCCAGGAGCAGTATTCCTCCTCGGCTTCTCCGGCTCTTCTCCTTGGCAAAGGTTCCTCATGATTCCCAGAAGTGATCTAAAAGTCTGGGGTCTGGGCCCCTCTTTTTATACACAAAAATAATTTGTTTTCTGAAGGTAGAGTGTGTCTGTATCCAGCCAAAACCAGTTCTGTCCTCACTGGTGCAGCTTCCTGTCAGGAGGTGGAGACAGCATTGTTGAAGGCAGACCAGGCCCATTCAGGTGAAAGGAAATCTCCTCCCCCTACACTAAATGCAGCCCAGGTCTATTCAGCCCAGCCCTGACTCATCAGACGTCTGGAGCCGCTGCCCCTCTCCAGCCCCTGTCTTCCAAAAGCCAGACATGCAATACACAACCCTAACAGAGGCACACTGGATGGTTAGGCAAGAAAATACCTACTTTCTAAAAGTGGTATTTTCAAACACAGAATGTAAAATTTACCTTCACTAAAAGATGCATCTTTAGATTCTGAGTTCAGGCATACTAAACTTTATTTTTCTACCTAGTTCCCAGGACCAGTTATGTTTATAAGATGTTATAAACAAACTCCCCATTCTGTCCTAGGGGTACAGGTAGCCTTGCAATAGTGAAAAATGAAATTGGCAGTAATTCACCATCGGGACATGCCACACACACCAGGGCAGGTCCTACCTTTCACATACACTGCACCCTGCCCACAGGGGTACCTTGGGCCTACCTTGGGGGTGACTGACATGTAAGAGAAAGGGAAGGTTAGGGCCTGGGAAATGGGTACACTTGCCAAGTCGACATGGCAGTCCCAGACTGCACACAGGCTCTGCAATGGCAGGCCAGAGTTACATTTTACAGGCTGCTTCTGTGGGTGGCACAATCAGTGCTGCAGCTCACTAGCAGCATTTGATTTACAGGCCCTGGGCACACACAGTGCACTATACTAGGGTCTGACAAGTAAATCAAATATGCCAATCATGGAATCACTAATCCATAACAACAATTTACCTAAAGGGAGCACTTGCACTTTGGCACTGAACAGCAGTAGCAAAGTGCCCAAAGCATCTAGACCAGCAAAACGGAGTCCAACACACAGCAAAAACACAGGAGGCAAAGGCAAAAAATGCAGGGGAGACCCACGCCAATGGTGCCAGGTCTAACAAAGACGCTTCTACACAATGAAACAATAAATTCTCTAGGAAGTATTGAAAATGGAAATATTGGGCAATACTTCAAATACAAAGAATTAATGCAAAATATGTGGCAAGCAACAGATGTAGACTATGGAGATATACTAAAGGACATTAGAGTAGGGGTTCTGACAAAACAAGGAAAACATGCTTTGGAAACTTGTCTTATTAAGAAATTAATTCCATTGAATATTACATCAGCTCAACTAATGTATAATTTTATTAAAGAAGTATATAGTTCAATTCCAACCCTATTAGTGTACTCCAACTTCAATGAACAATTACTCCAATTACAGAAATACAGTATTTTAGAAATTACAGCTACTGATAAAATTGAACATCAGGGAGTAACAGGTATACAGACAGATAAACTAAATCAAAATTGGATTCTTTGAAAAAGTCTGTATCAAATCTGCAGGATTAGAGAACGAGGTTTCATCTTTGTAAAAACTGTTGTATAATTTACGTCAGAATCTAAATGTTCGAAAATAGGGTTAGTAAATGGTGCAATGGGTAAAGTTATACATTTTGTTAATTATCCAAACAGAGATGACGTGGAATACTTGATGATGGAATTTAGTGAGGTTGATGGAGTCAAGCAAACTGGTTGATGCGTTGTACGTTTTTTGTTAGTCAAAGACTTATATGTGCAGCGAAAGCAGTTTCCAGTGTCACTAGCATATGCTGTACCAATTCACAAATCACAAGGGTTAAGTGTAGATGCAGCTTTTGTAAATATTGAAGTACTGCATTCAAAAAGGAATGTCATACGTAGTGTTGTCGCAAATTAGAACATTGTCCGGTTTGTTTTTGATAGACTTTGATGATTAAACAATTAGCGCTGATTCAGCTGTGTAAGAAGTGCAATCAGTTAAGGAGTGTATTTGCTCCTCATTTAGAACCATACGCTGTTTATGAGAAACGAGTAATCTGTCCAAAATGGAAGATACCATAAGAAGGAAAATCCCCAGCAATCAATGAAGAGAAAAGTACTAAATGATGGAGAAATTGTGGGTTACCAGTTCGACAACACTTCAGGGGTCAACTGCTATGCAAATGTTGTTGTCAATGTACTGTCCCATTTGCCAGATGTTGCTACCAAAATCAAATGAAAAAGAGATAAGAGAATGTGTTCTGCAATATATAGTGTGCTGCAACATTCACTTAGTGACATAACTACAATACATTCTGCTACAGGAATATGAGATCCTATTGATGTATCAACTTAATCAGTAGTATTTTTTCTCTGAATATTCAACAAGATGCACAAGAATTTGCTATGGTGATGCTAGGAGTATTAGAGGAAGAAGAAGTAAATATTAATGAGTTATTCAGATTAAGTTATAATTGGGAGCATCAGTGTGAAGATTGTGAATTCACCTCCAGCAATGTAATCAATTCAGAATGATTCATTTACTCGACATTACCATATGTAAAACTGTGCCTTTTCAACAATTGACCAAAAAGGCCAAACAAAATGTGACCTGACCAAACCACAGATCAGACCTTATATCTACATTGTTTCTTGAAAGAATAGGAACATATAATATAATAATGTTGCAACGATGCAGAACAGATGGTTCAAAACTGTATACTGAAATAAACTTTGTAGCTGAACAAATATCAATCTCAGGAAGAACTTTTACTACTTTGGCAATCATCTTTCATGAAGGAGTAAATACAATGTCTGCATACTATACTATCTATTTAATTTGCCAATCTGGATGGACAGAATGCAATGACCTCAAACTGAAAACTAAACCAAGACTAAATAGGAGATTACCAAACTCATATCTCTTATTTCTTCAACGAAAGTTCTGATGTTTATTTGTAGATTCGAAAGTGGTGTACAGCATTTATTATTACATGGATTATGGTTTATTAGACATTATTTGGCCTATTGGAGGTAATGTCTTAAAAGTTGTTCGAAATGTACCAATGGTTTTACCTTAAACAAAGGACTTTATTTAATATCTAAACACTACATTCTCTTATTACAGTTAAATACTGAATGGATATAGTTGAATAACAACAGTCTTAAGTTGCCATCTAAAACTGTTTTGAAGAATAAAAAAAACGTTTTGGTCCTCCAACAAGAACTTCTACATACTACTGTGTGGTATTTTGTCTACAAGGATCATCAACATTTTCCAAATTATTTCACCTACAAGAAAGGATGTTTTCAAAAGGATCTGCAAAACTAAATACTGCTTCACAATTATATGTCATATTGTACCAAATATAACAAACAGTTATAACCAACGTTTTCTCAGATTATTATAGTAACTTTAGAATAAGCCACTAATTTGTGAATTGTAGTAAGCGGAAGGCATAGTATCGCTTATTTCCAGAGATATACCATGCAGCATTAGCATTCCATTGATTGTTTTTTCCCCACTATTCCATGTTGATACTTTATACAGACCACTATTTATAGTGCAGAAGTATGAAAGCTGAGACCAGTGAAAAACAGATAAAAATGTTTTAAGTATGTTGTCTTCATCTTCAACTGTTATATGATAAGTAATCTATGTTGGTATAATTCTGTAATGTTGAAGATCAAATGCTAAAATATTTTTTCTTTCTTTTTCTTTCCCAGACTGGCTGAAGTTCAGTGACATTCAATGTGTCAAATCACCTTTGCTTCATATAAAACTGTGTTACTCATAAGGAAACTAATGCATCTATTCACCCACACATACAAGCACTCATGCACCCATTTACACACACTTGAAGGTATACATGCACCCAATCACTCAGCTATAAATCCACTTATACAGCCGATCACTGACCCATAAACACACTTATCCACTGTTTCATTGACCCTTATACATACTGAACCACCTATTCACTCACCCATACAGTCACTGATGCACCCATTCACTCACTCAAACACCCACTGATACATCCATTCCCTCACTCATACATGCACTAATGCACCCATGCATGTACTTATCCACCAATTGACTTACCCATACCAGCACTAATACCAATTCATTCAACCATACATGGACTATTGCAACTATTTACTGACAGATACAGACACTCAAGTACCATTCACTCACCGATAGACGTAGTCATGCTTTCATTCGCTCACTCACAGTCGCACTGATACACCCATTCACACTCGCAAACAGACACTCAAGCACCAATTCACTAAGCCATACAGGCACTTATGAACTCATTCAATAACACATACTCCACTCATACACTCACTGAATCACTCATGCACTCATTAAACAATCCATACACTTCTCATCCTCTCATTCGCTCATGCAGATAGTACTCATAAATTAAGTGAAACACCCATATACTAATCATATACTCAGTCACTCATCCATACTTCTCTCATGCACTAATTCAATTAGTCATGCAGTACTCTTATACACATCCAACCACCCGTTCATCACCCATGCCCCTTAGTCAAATACCCATGCACTACTTATGGATCATTTTAAACATCCAATCACTCACAGAGCAGTAATGCAGTCTTTCAATTGCATATACACTACTCATAAACTCATTGTTACATCCATGGACTGCTAATGCATTTACACAATCAAACATAAACTACTTGTGCACTCATTCTTATGTTCATACACCACTCATACACTCATTCAATCACCTTTGCACCACTCATGCACTCATTTTGCAATATCCATGGACCACTCATGCATTCATTCAATCATTCATACACTTATTGAATCATCCATGTATCACTCATGCACACATTCAATCACCCATGCACCACTCATGTAGTCATTGAATCATCCATGCACGGCCCATGCACTCATTCAGTTCACCAATACACCACTAATGCATTCATCCAATCATCCATGCAACACTCACACCCTCGTTCAATCATTTATGCAGCACTCATGCAATCATTCATGTAACACTCATGCACTCATATAATCATCCATGCACCACTCATACCCTCATTCATTTATGCATGCACCTCTCATGCACTCATTCAATCATCTATGCATCACTCATTCAACCATCCATGCACCACTGACACCCTCATTCAATCATGCATGCAATGCTCATGCATGCATTCAATCATCCATGCACCACTCATGCACTCATCCATGCATACTCAAGCACTCATGCAATCATCCATGCACCACTCATGCACTCATATAATCATCCATGCACCACTCTTACCCTCATTCATTTATGCATGCACCTCTCATGCACTAATTCAATCTATGCAACACTCATGCACTCATTCAACCATTCATGCACCACTGACGCACTCATTCAATCATGCATGCAATACTCATGCATGCATTCAGTCATCCATGCACCACTCATGCACTCATCCAATCATCCATGCATACTCATGCACTCATCCGTGCACCACTCATGCAGTCATTAAATCATTCATGCACCACTCATGCGCTATTTCAATCATCCATGCACCACTGAAACACTCATTCAATCATCCATGCACAGCTCATGCACTCATTCTAACATCCATATATAGCTTATGCATTCATTCAATCATCCATGTACCACTCATGCACTCATTCAGTCATCCATGTACCACTCATGCACTGATCCAGTCATCCATGCACCACTCATACACTCATCTATTCATCCATGCACCACTCATGCCCTCATTCAATCACACATGCACCACTCATGCACTCATCTAATCATCAATGCACTACTCATGCACTCATATAATCATCCATTCATCACTCATACCCTCATTCATTTATGCATGCACCTCTCATGCACTCATTCAATCATCTATGCATCACTCATGCACTCATTCAACCATCAATGCACCACTGACACACTCATTCAATCATGCATGCAATACTCATGCATGCATTCAATCATCCATGCACCACTCATTCACTCATCCAATCATCCATGCATACTAATGCACTCATGCAATCATCTATGCATACTCATGCACTCATGCAATCCTCTGTGCACCACTCATGCAGTCATTCATGTACCACTCATGTTCTATTTAAATCATCCATGCACACTGAAACACTCATTCAAATAATCCATGCAAAGCTCATGCACTCATTCTAACATCCACATATAGCTTATGCATTCATTCAATCATCCATGTACCACTCATGCACTCATTCAATCATCCATGCACCACTCATGCAATCATTCAATCCTCCATGCACCACTTATCCAATCATCCATGCACCACTCATGCACTCATCCAATCACCCATGCACCACTCACACACTCATTCAATCATGCATGCACTACTAATGCACTCATTCATTCATACATGCACAACTTATGTACTCATTAAATCATCCATGCACCACTCATATACCCAACCAATCATCCATGCACCACTCACACCCTCATTCAATTATCCATGTACCACTAACACCCTCTTTCAATCATGCATGCATCACTCATGTACTCATTCAATCACCCATGCACCAATCATGTGTTCATTCAATCACATATGCACCACTCACACACTCAGGGATGCCCTTACAGCACAAAGCACTTTACCTCTGTTGGGGGCCAAGGCACGCCGCACTTTTCTCCTGCCGGGGATAAGGCACGCTGCACTTTCTTTCTGCCAGGGGCCATGGAGAGGACTCCACCTCCCAGAAGACGCAGCGCCAGGAGGCGCAACCGTCATTCCTCTGCGCCCGGAGGTGCATAAGTACATCCCTGGGCTCCCGTGGCGCGGGCGTGCCCAGGCGAAGCCCGGGCCAAGGGCGGGCCTGTCCGCGCCCGTCAGAGCCCGGAGGAGGCTGGGCTGGGCCTACCCCCTTATATCTGCTCGTCGGGTCAGAGGAGACAAAAGGTACTGTTGATCTCTTTTTATTTTCTGGAGGCCCAACCCTTTGACTAGCTTTGATCGGTTTTGTATGTCATAACTGGAAAACTCCTATCTAGGACTAAAATGAACAAAAGGAGGGGTTAGAAGGAAAAGCAAGGGGTCGGACCTGCTGGGACCCTGGACTCCTTCTTAACAAGGGCTGAATCTGTCCTTGCTCATGAAATTGAGCTAACTGAGAGAAGGCTTTCCTTGGACTCACTTATTGCCCAAAAACGTTCCTCCTTAGGAGGACGAGCCCTAGGCGTTGATCCTCCGATTTTTGGGCAACCAATAAGTGAGTCCGGCACCGTTATAGCTCCAACATCAAATTTATCTTCATCTACTGACACTACATCAGAACGTTGTAAAGCCACTCAGGAGCAGTTAGTGTCTCTCCAAGTGGAGAATAGCAACCCAGAGCCAAGGACTAGGAAGTGAAAGGGAGATGGTCCTTTAAAGCTAAAAACATTGAAAAGGGCTTGCACAGAGTAAAGTACTGGGAACAAGGAATTGGATTCAGGTCTTCCCTTACACTCAAGAACTACGAGAGCTACAAGGCCTAAGGATATTATTAATAAACCCCACCTGGGGAATCACCATGTTCATGACTCTGACCTGTTGAAAAGAATAGAGACTATGGTGACTGTACTTTTAAACCCTATATTGTATAAACTAACCAAAATACAGGAAAAGTTATCTTCCTTGGAGGCCTCTTGCTTATTGAACCAAGTCCCCCCAAATACTATTGAGCTAATAGATGAAGTGAGGTTGACCCCCCCAGCCAGGCAGGGTGCCTCCTGTGGTGACTGATAAAATGGGAAGTCGTGACCTACAACAAGCAACAGGGTTGTCTACTCATTTGTCGGGTTCTGTTCGTGAATCAGCTAAAAAGTTGAGAGCTACTGCACATAATAACCATCATCATATCCCGACTCAAACTATCATAGATACTAATGGCTGCACTAGGTCACATGGCGAACCTCAAGGATCTAATGGGACTATGAACACCCACCCCTATGTTAAACCGTCTATAACCTCTACCCTCTAGAGGGTGGAGCTTTAGCTTCTTGCTCTGGCAGGGGGGTTCCTCAGCACTTAGCAGAGGCTGTGAATTCCAAAGGAAGGTTAGATCTTCCACCAGCGACCTGCCCGTAAGTCATAGTCCTAGCAAATGTACCAGAACTGAAAGTGAATCTACTAGAATCTACGGCGCAGTTAATCCATAAAGCTCAGCATTGGCTTTCTAACTGTATAAGGCAAAACTCTAATGTGTATAAACATATTATTATGGCTAGGAGGGTGAACTGGGTAGGAAGAGCTCCCAAGACTATCAAAGGTGATTGCATTATTCTAAATTTTGACAACCATCATATAGTGGGTGATTTATTAACTATGTTACCAAGTACCCCATCACTCTACACTGAAATTTGTGCCCTTCCATTGGGTTTCTTTTATAAACCTCATTTTTCACCCCAGCCCTCTTCTTAGAGTACATAATGCCCGGAAGCCCATTCGTCTTCCGCTTAACCAGTCTCTTCTTCCCTCTGTTTCACCTTTACCACTTAGTAATAGATTTGCTGCACTGGAAGGCATGCCTATATGCGACTGACTGGATGAGCAGAGCCCAACAGCTAATGGTGCTGGTGATATACCAATGCAAAATGGGTCTTCTATTCTCACTGTTCCTTCTGTAACTTTTCAACCACAACTAATTACGCAGATAGACAGTCCAAATTTGTCCCAGATATCGACACATCTAGAGAATACTTTAGGGTCTGTTGCGGTAATTTCTTGGAATATCGCAGGGTATAACCACAAAAAGTCTAACATGGAATGGTTATCTTTGTTAACATCCAAAGATATAGTGTGCTTAAAAGAGACTTGGGAAATTGACTCAATAGATCTGAATGGGTACCGTTCATTTCAAACTCCTGCCATACCCTCATCAGCTGGTCGTGCTAAGGGTGGTTTACTGACCCTACTTTCTAATACTTTCCTTTAAAAGTGAAGTCTTTTTTAAATACATCACCATATTATCATATTATTTTATTAGAGTACTGTGTGGACCAATACTGGCTCCTTATCAATTTCTATAACAACAATTTTAGAAGCAATCAAGCAGCGGTGTTGGCTCCTTTAGAAAGAGACATTGATAATTTGCAGAACAAATGTACTAAATCCTGTAATATAATCTGGCTTGGGGATTTTAATGCTCATCCTTGTGATAAGATTAATACATCAGTCTGTGGAATGGTGGACGACAATGGGGAGAGTGTCCCCCATTTTAGTCATTCTGATTATGGTAATGGCCTAAACAGAATTTTAACTAAAAATAACCTCGTGTTTTTAAATGTTTTTGAAATTTTAACTGGTCAGTTAGGATTTACTTTCTTTAGTCATTCCTTCTCCTCTACCCTTGATTATGTTCTGGTCTCTGATTCGATAAGAAAGTTTTTCTCTCAATTTGAGATTAATTTTTATGCTTTTAGTGACCACGCTGCAATAACTTTCCTCATCCCCTCTTTAATGAAAAAAGAATGCGCTCTTAAACTTCATATAAACCCCGCAATTGCAAGGGAGAACAGAATTGTTTTGAAGTGGGAGAGAGTTGATACTGTGAAGTTTCTGGATAACTTAGGGGCCCATTACGATGGCGGGCGGAAGCACTACCGCCGTGCTGGCGGATGCAAAAACCACCAGTTACCGCCCGCATGCCATAGGCCCACACACCCGCCAAATTACGATGCGAAAAGCAGGCCAAACACCGCCGGCAAGCCAGCAACACCGTCCGCCATCAAAGTGCGCCCGCACACGTAGCGGCGCAGCACAACTGACACACACCGTCCGACGAAACACGTCCCGCCCGGCGCATAAATTACGATGCCGCAAACAAACGGCTCCCACGGCAAAGAGACACCGCACGTGAAAGAGAGGCGGAAACACGGACGCAGAGCACGGACAACGAAGAAGCGGCACCCGGGCATGAATCCAGCACTGCAGGCCCTTCCCATGCTTCTGCTGATGCACCACCAAGGACGCAACGTACCGCGGAGACGCAGGTAGGCACACACACAACAAGTGCACGCAAACAGTGCACACAGTGCAAGGGCGGAAAAAGCGGACAACCCCCCACCAGCGCGTGCACACTACACATCCACCATTGCATCCACATATGACACACAGGCCAAATCCTAACATCGCAGAACACATGTGTACACACCACCTGGGACTAGGAACCAACCACCCCGTCACGGCCCCAAAGCGCCGATGACGCCGCCACACATGCGCACAACGCAGAGGCCAACCGCAGCGCCATGCATGCGTCGCACACAGGGACAGGGACACAACCAAGCAGCACACACATCAGCCCCACCCCGAACGCACATGACACGTGACAGGCCGGCCACAGACATGTCCCCAACGCCCAATTCACGGACAACACCCAACGCCACACAACCGACGCACACATGTCAGTGAAGTCACGCAACAGCAGGACACACCCCAGTGTAACAAACATGGCGAAGCACACAGCGGCGGCAACACCAACTAGGAGAAGCAGGGCCCCTTCGGGAAGAGGAACGCCAGTACCACACTGAAAAACCCATACCACCCTGCACATATGAACAAGACACATGAAACGGAACACCAAAGAGCCCGGTGACCGACAACAGGTGGCCCAAGAATTACATCCACACACAAGGCCCAACGCAGAGCGGAAAGGCAGGCTGCCGCCCACACAAGGGAGAGCAGACAGCACACCACAACGCACCGCTGCGAAATGGCAACCGCAACACACCTACCCAACTACGCCGAAGAGCTCAAGCTGTACCAAACCAGCACGATACATACATTGGGATGCGATCTCCTGTCCCTGCTGAACGTAAGTTACCGACTGACTTACCGCATCACATTGTTCAGCTGCGTCATGCCCGTCTTCTACTGTCGGAGGTGTCCCTACCAGCATCCCGTCGAGATATGCCTCTCCAACCCGGCATGTCTGAAGGCGGACCTGCTACCACTACTCCTCCCTCTGGACGCACACGACAGGGCCTGCTCTGCCTATGGGGGCATGGCGTATGTGGCCAACATCGCACGCGCACTGAAATGGAACCACTGTGCCTCCACACGACGGATCATCGAGAACAGCTACATCGAATGTCACCCAGCATGCCCCATCATGGTCCTCCAAGGGACAACCTACGAACAACACCTTGACAGCCACCATCCGCTTCATTGGCTGGCAAACATGTACACCACCAATGACATGGAAGCCCTGCTGGACGGCATCGCATACCTGACAACCTGTAAATACGTCGGACCACAACGCAGGTTCCCCGAGTGACCTATGAAGTCCAACCCCGCACCCATGCTCAGCTTCCGCACGGACTGGCCAGTCACCACCACAACAGCCATACCAAACGACCGGCAACTGTAACCACACCATCAACGACATCGCCATGACATCGGATATGACCGGGACATGCACACTGTTCCCCATCACATCCAGGAACACCGCATGCTTCGTGGGGAGGCAGTGGCATGGGCTCTGTGCATCGCACCCACATGGACGGAACTGCACGAACAACCAGGACACGACATGGATCCAGCGCACATGGACACACACACCGCTCAGTGGACATGAATAGGTCGCCTGGAGTCTGTGGGTGCTGCACCCCTCCCACCCCCGCCCCGGGAATCCCATACCAGGACCTTTGCATGGACGACAAGTGCATACAACAACAACACGACCCCAGTGACTGTGACATGTCCAGTAACCACCACAGTGCAACAACAAGTGGCACGCCGCTGCATGCACGCAAGCACATGCCCTGATGTCATCTCACATGCACGCGTGCATGAGGAACAACCGCAGCAAACCTGTCACATGGAACTGAGATGGACTGTGCCCATGATGCCGAGCGGTCTGGTAGGCTACATGTATACCGTCTGTGTCAAAGTCCGCAGCTCCGCAGCTATACGTAAATGTACATTAGCACAGCCTTGGCCAAGCAGATGTAACCCCACACCCTATCCCATTTGTAATCATGCTCAGTATATCCTCAATATGTATTCCGCTGCCAGTAGTGTCCACTATACTGCATCACAGAGGACAGAAGACTCAATATAATGTTTGAAACCAGAACTGTCTCCGCTGACTCATTTCACAAGTACGAATGAGAGAGGATGAGAGTATGTGAAGTACACGGCAGTCGTGACATGACCATGTAGTCCACTGGTATTGGATGTCAACGCAAATGAGTAGCACTACTGTGGAAGACACACATGTGTCGTGTGAAGTCGTATGGACGCAGTGCTCAGGTGGGTGGGTGCGACGGGTAGATGCGCACATGCCAAGTTGGAGCACGCCGTGTTGGGAGGGCTCATGAACAGTACACCACCGCTTCCCTGGGCATTGTGAGAGGACACCTGTCGGGGGAGTGAACACGTGTGTGCACAGCAGCCGGGCACACGTACAAAGCGGTACCAGGCGCACCTCAGCCCACCCTCTGTGGACGAGCTGGATCCTGTTGTGCGCCCGCCATGCCCCTTGGACAAGGCACACACAGCCCCAGTCGACCAGGTGTAACCCCAACATAGTCAATCCGCACAGGCGATACAGGGCACGGGATGGCAGTGGAGCATGGTGTGTGAGAGGTCTCCTCGCGCTCCTCCTGCTCATATCACGCAGGCAATAGAACCTCAACGTCCAGCATGGCAAAAAGTCAAATGGAAGTGTAGGGGGACGCACCACAGCACGAGCAGCACTGACGTCACGGGAGGTGGCTCGCACCATCCCATCCATTGCCCATCATACCAACCACGACACATGCCATTGCGACTAAGTGCAAGCGCGTGCGCCACCACCCCTGAGCCCTCCCCAGAGAGGCCAAAGAGTGAATGTGTGGGCCATCAGCCACAGACGGACGCGGCATGGCCGCAAGGGCAGCCACAGCCACTGGGTGTCGCAGGTGGCGGATCCGGAAGGCGAAGACTGTGATGCATAGTCCATGCAGGCCGGGTCTCCATTTGGGGCACCACGCAGGTGGACGGCGTCCCGCCACACATCATACCCTGAGACAGCCCACTCGTGCAACTGGACCCACACATACACTCCTTGCCCTCTCTGGTGCAAGCTTGGGGCTGCCTGTGCAAGCGCTAGCCTCGCAGGTGAGCATGCATATTGGGGGGCGAGGGGAGGACATGAGGGCTGGGGCGAAGATGACTGTATCACTGTCAGTTAGTACAAGGGATGACCCAGATGTGGAAAGGAAGAGACGTGTCCCGTGTGTACTGCAACTAGTCGCCAATCCAACTACCCCCCCATGTCCGGAATGTAAGCCCGCACCTAGGCCCGCCCATCCGCCACATCGAACATACCACCAGCACGACAACCTTCCCATTCGAAACACTGACTGGGGTGGCGACCAGTGAACAATCATGTGTAGCCTACCCACGCGTACATGTGGGCCCTCCATGATCCATGTCACCTGCGGCAAAGACATGACATGCGCAATGAGGGAAGTGAGGAGAGCTGTCCGCCCCACGCGCAGAAGGTGCATCAGCTCCACAGACCCAGCAGCGAGTCCAGCAGGGGTCACATGTGCAGGGGCAGCTGTGCCTGGTGTGAAGGCACATGCATATAGACAGCACATCGACCAATGTGTAGTCTGCCCACATCCACAGTCCATCATCATGCGGACATAGGAATTGAACACAGGGCAACACATCTTAGCTGGTGCACCCACCGTGACCAACAATGCGCAATCATCGACGTACCCGCCATGTGCATGGCCCCCCCCAACGGAGGCACATCCAGTGCCACCATCCCACACACACAAGCCTTCCACGGAACATGCTGTGTCCAATGCTCAGTACAGAGTCAGCGCCCATCTGGTGGATCCTGAACAGGAGACACATGCACACACATGCCAGCTCCCACTATGTACGACTGCCACCTGGCACGTGCAATGTAACCTCTCACCTGTGACGTGTGACTGCAAGCACACAGCCGTCTTGGCATGGGGCTGTCAATGTGGACACCAGTCAATGTTTCGGGAGCTGTGATCCGTACAGTGCTGTACATAGGGTGCAGTGCTGACACCTACTACTGTCTCATATCCCCTCGTGCCACAGGTCCCACTTGTATTGGCCGCTCAGCCCGTGCCCACATCGTCGCCGTCGTGTGCCATACTCATCCAGCCTCGGAAGCAGTACCATGTTCAGCAGACACTCATGTTGCCGTGGCGTTGCCGCTTGACGAATATGCAGTCAGTCCCCATCAGCACGCCCCGCAAGTCATTGGGGCCTAGATCCCCATGTGCATGCACATGGCAGTGGTATGTCTCACTTGCCATTGCCATTGTTGGGAGACCTGTGTAAGTGTATTGTGGCCGTGCCGTCCCAGCTTGACAGCTGGGCTGTGGCTCATGTGCTTGCTCAGTCATGTCAGTGATGTGTATGCGAAATTGCTATGTGCCGTGTTGCTTTGACATGTGTCCTCTGCCATTTAACCCAGGCGGAGACCGAACATTGACCGCCCATACCAATTGCTGGCGGACATGGACGATACAGAGGTAATCAGGAAGTTTCGGCTGGACAGGCCAACTCTGCATTGACTGTGTGCCATGTTAGAGCCCCATCTCCGTCCCCGCAGGGTGTATCCGACTGCTGTCACCCCCACGGCTAAGGTGATGGCCGCCATGCATTTCTTCGCCACTGGGTCATTCCAGCACACAGTGGGCAGTGGAGGAGGGATGTCCCAGCCCATGTTCAGCAAGGTGCTGAGGGATGTACTGGCAGCCATGATGCTGTACCGGAACAGGTACATCAGATTCCCCAGGGCTCGTGAATTGGCGGCAGTGAAGGGTGCATTCTATGCCCTTGGCAGAATCCCACACGTCGTGGGAGCCCTTGACTGCACTCATGTTGGCCTTGTTCCACCACAGGCCACTGAGCACCTGTACCGCAACAGGAAGCACACGCACTCCCTGAATGTGCAAGTGGTGTGCCTTGCGGACATGGTGATCACCCACGTGTGTGCAAAGTTTCCAGGCTCGGCCCATGACGCACACATAATGCGCAACAGCATCTTGCCACGACTGATGGCCAATCTGCAACAGGATCGTGGCTGTATTGTCGGTGAGTATGTGGAGTGGTGTAGCGTGCTGGTTGTGCGATGCTGTCCCCTGTCCAGTTGGAATAGCAACGGTTCTCTGTGTCCCTCACACCCAGGTGACTCTGCGTATCCGAATGGGGCATGGCTGCTCAGTCCATTGAGGAATCCTCGCACCCCAGCAGACGATCGATACAATGAGGCACATGGGAGGACCAGACGTGTGGTCGAGCGTACCTTTGGCCTCCTCAAGTCCAGGTTCAGGTGCCTGGACCGCACCGGGGGTGCACTGGCGTACTCCCACAGAAGGTGTGCCAGATAGTGGTGGCGTGCTGCATGCTGCACAATCTGGCCATTCGGAAGCAGATCCCCTCATTGTGGATGACGGAGATCAACCAGGGCCCCAGCCCGCAGACCAGGACAGCTCGAGTGAGGTGGACAGCGGAGAGGAGGAAGCTGGGAATGTGCGCCAGCAGCTCATCGCCCGCTACTTCACTTGACGGTGAGTGTCCATGTACGACGGATGATGTGTCTGTATCTATGCAGGTGTGTGTGTGCTGTGTCAGGGTGGCCGTATGTTCACTGCGTGCAGTGTGTCAACGCTCCATGGCCAGGGTAGTATGCCACTGTTGGTGGCTGTGGCATTGTGCCCTATTGCTCTGTGCGATGTGTGTACATTGCTTGTAGTTGTTGACATGTACTGTGTGATGGGTGTGTGACACACTCATTGAATGTGCTCCTGTTCTGTCTCCCACCCCTAGGTCCCTACAGGCCCTCCGGATTCCATTTACATGCCACGCATCAGGTGCCTTTCCGCCCAAGGTGGCCGTTGTATTCCGTACAATAAAGACACAGGGCACAAACAGCAGTTAGTGAAAAAGGTGCATTTATTACAAACTGTGACATGTGATTGTGTGTAAGGTGATGACAAAAGTGGTGCGTGCAGTGACAATGAGCTGTCGGTCATGGCTGCGTGATGATCAGGGTGTACCCACTGGTTCTATGTCCATAGTCCAACACACACATGCCATCCAGATGGCTGTGTGGAGTGGGATCGTAGAGCAAGTCAATGCAGTGGCTGGTCAAGGAAGGCTGGCGGAAGGCTGGCTGGCTGCCTCACTTGCGACTGGAGCGTGCGAAGTCCTCCCGGGAGATCTGTTTCCTCTTCGGACGGCCCCTTCCACGTTTGGGAGGGGGGGTGTGGTGGCGACCTGCTGGTGGTGGGTGAGGTGTGCTCACTGGCTGTGGACGCAGGGGAAGTGGACACTGCTGCCCGAGCCTGCGCCCTAGCAGGTGGTGGCGGAGGTGGTGTTGCTGGCCTTGCCTGTGACCCCACCGCCACCACCAGCTGGCCCATGAGGTCCACGAGCTGGTCCATACGGGACACGAATTGGCCCATATGGGCGTCCATGGACCTCAGCACCCCCAGCACCTCCCGCGTGTCAGTAGCAGACCTGGCCCATTGTCCTTGGGCCTCTTCATAGGCCCCAAGGACTCTGTCCATTTGAGGCAGGGCATGGCTCCCAGGGGAGGCTGGCGTTTCCCTGACCCTGCTCCTCCTACCAGTCCTGCTGCCACCGGCCTGCCCACTAGCCACATTGCTCACCACGGTCCTCGCTGTGGCTCCCAGGGTGGATCCAGTCGGCCGGGCCACCACCTGCGCTGGGGCTGGTGCCAGCGAAGACGTGGTGGTGGTGGAGGCGGTGGTGGTCGGTGCGGCGATGGTGGCGGTTGCGGCAGTGGTAGTGGCCGCAATGACCGTGGGTGTGGCCGCAACGACAGTGGCAGCAGGGGACTGGGACTGTTCAGCATCCCTGGATGATGGGTTGGTGGGTAGGAGGGGTCCTGGGGAGCGGCTGGGCCCTGCCACGCCAGATGGGCCAGCTTGGTGGTCCGTGTCCGAAGAGGTGGACAGATCCTCCAGATCCGTGTGTCCTCGTTGGGGGCTTGTAGGCTGGCTGTGCTGGCTGCTGTCTCCATCCCCAGCGTCCAGCAGTTCGTCACCTGTGGAGAGAATGAGATTTGTTATT
Organism: Calotriton arnoldi; assembly: GCA_963921515.1. Lineage (NCBI taxonomy): Eukaryota > Metazoa > Chordata > Amphibia > Caudata > Salamandridae > Calotriton > Calotriton arnoldi. Next base: position 155,210 of record CAWUFW010016764.1, on the reverse strand, counting down.
GTGTTGCACCTGGCGAAGTATGTATTAGTCGTCTGACATTGGCAGTTCGTGCAATCTCGTACATGGGTTTCCCGGAGGCGAGTGTGTGGCTGTGGCATCTGTAGGTGTGTGTGCTAGGCAATGGGACTGTGTGCTGTGCACATGTGGCATGGGACGGATTGGCCATGCCGATGGGTGTGTTGCTTTGCCCCTACTCATTGTGACTCTGGTGTATGCGGGCTCCTGGCCCATCCTGGGTCTGGTTTGTACTTTGCTTTTGGAGTTCAAATGGAACGCTTAGGAACGCATATGGCAACATGGGGGCCATGCCCCAGATTCGCATTTGGGATGGAATATGCTTTTGGGGTTCAAATGGAACGCTTAGGAACGCATATGGCAACATGGGGGCCATGCCCCAGATTCGCATTTGGGATGGAATATGCTTTTGGGGTTCAAATGGAACGCTTAGGAACGCATATGGCAACATGGGGGCCATGCCCCAGATTCGCATTTGGGATGGAATATGCTTTTGGGGTTCAAATGGAACGCTTAGGAACGCATATGGCAACATGGGGGCTATGCCCCAGATTCGCATTTGGGAGGGTATATGCTTTTGGGGTACATGCTGTGAGCCATGGGTGCCGAACGTGACATGTGTTGTGGCAGCATGACAGTGCATGGTCTGAGGTGTGTGCATGCCTGACATGCCCTGCATATTTGCTGTCTGTTGTGGTTACTGGACATGGCATTGGACGCATCGTTATGAGTGAGTGATAGTTGTGTGCCAGCCAACGTATTGCAGTTGTCCCATCTCCTTGGTGTGCGTGCTGCCCTGTGCCATGTGCATCACTGCAGTGCTCGGGGGTGTGGCCCATGTTGTGTGTTGTTGCTCACAGTGTGTCGTGCGCTTAATTGACTTCTGGCACATGGTTGGTCATGGGCATGTGTCTTAGCGTGACTGCTGTATGTGTGGCAGCTGTGCGGATGACATGCCTTTCATGAGACTGGGGCTGACGGATGGGATGGATGGTATGTTGTATGTGCATGGTGTGTCTGTGTGTTTGATGGGTTCAGTGGTGTTCGTGTGCATTTCTGTTGTTCCGCTCTGTTGCGTCTAGTGTTGTTTGTCTTACATAGGCGTAGTTGTGGGGTGTGTGGTTGACAGGCAGTAGGGGCTACATGGACAGGACTTCAATGGTGTTTCGGTTGTGTGTGATGAGTTGCACAGTGGCTGCCGTGTGGGACTATATTCAGTGTGGCTTGTGCATGCAGACGTGGCTCCTTGGGTGTTGCTATGTCTGTGATGGGTCATGTGGGGTGTGAGTCTGCTGTTCATGTCCGTGTGCACATTGTTCACTTGTTCGTGACGGTGGGCGGTGCTGCGTGTTCGTGTGCTACGTGACATGTCCCATGTGTTGGTGGTGTTATGGTCCTCATGCCTCCAGTAATCCAGCCCTGTCCAGTTTCCCACCTGCAAGTTGTTCGTGCGTGCACTGTACTGGATGCCACATGGCTCTTAGCGGGGGGTGCTCCATGTTGCAGGTCTGTGGGGGTGGGGGTGTAGTGGGTCGTGGGGGTGGCTGTACACCCACTGACACCGATTGCTGTGGACCGTGATGTCTGCCTTTCGGCTGTCGTTGTGCACTGCGGTGGCTGACACGTGGGTGTGGGGTGTGGGGGATGCTCCTCCTTGCTGTGCTGTGGGACTGGGGACTGGTGTGTGTTGTACTTGGGCTGTCCACCGTCCCACCCACTGCACTTTGTGTTCCTGCCACTTACCTGTTACTTGTCGGTTGGTGCAGCTGTGCCTGACACATGGGTGTGGGGAGTGCTCCACCTTGCTGGTCTGTGGGAGTGGGGGCCTGGTGGGTGTTGTACTTCAGCTGTCCCCCTCCGACCCACTGCACTTTGTGTTCCTGCCACTTACCTGTTACTTGTCGGTTAGTGCAGCTGTGGCGGACACATGGGTGTGGTGGGTGCTCGTTGTGGCGCTTCTGGCATATTTGGGGACCTGTTGGTGGTTACGTGGCTGGCTTAGTGTACACATGTCCCCACGCATCTTACAGTTGTTCGGTTTGGCCTGTGTGTGGTAGTGTCTGTTGCATGTGCGTGTGATGTGTTGTGTATTGTGTGCTGGACATGGGGGTGTTTGTCCCTGGGAGCTGTGGCATGGTGGTTGCGCATGTGTGTACATAGCGGTGTGCTGGTATACATTAGTTTGTACTTACCAGCCTCCACTCCCCCTGCTAATCCGGCGAGGATCTCCGGATGGATTACGACTCGCACCTTCTCCTCCCACGCTTTGAAGGTCTTAAAGAGCGCGGGATTCCTCCGCCAGTGACGGCAGCCAGCTCTCTGTTTTTGCCCTCCTTCTTCTTGACCAGGCTCTTTACGTCATTCCAACGTTTGTTTATCTCGGTTCTGTTCCTGGGCAGGGTCCCGACTGCATTGACCTGGTCTACGATCCGGGTCCACATTCTGTTTCTGGTGGCTAGTGGTGTGTGCTGGACCATGTTCCCATAGATTTGTGGGTACACCTTGATGATCTCGTCGACCATGACCGTCAGCTCCATGGGCGTGAACTTGGGCATCCTTTGTGGTGCCATGGTGTTTGTGGTGCTGGTGCGGTGTGTGTTGTGTAATGTGCAGGGGGTTTGTGGTGCCGGTGTTTGGTGGTGGTGGTGGTGGTTGTGATGTGTGCGTTTCTGTGGTGTGCTGCTGTCCTTGCTGTGTCACTGTGTCCTCTCCTCTCCTCTCTGGTTTGCAATGTAGCAAGGGGTTGTGGTCTGTGGGAGTGCTGCTTTTGTACTCACCTATGTGGGTGTGTCCTCATGGTCTGTTGTTTTCAGGTGTGTTGTGTCTGGGGTTCTGGCCTTTGTATTTTTTGTTTGTCCGGGGGGTGTTTTCGGGATGTGTACTGTGCTTGTGTATTTGTGCGTGCCTTGCTGTGTGGACTTGTTGGCCATGTTGTGTGCTATTGGTTTTGTGTGCGGATGGTTTCTGTGCAGGTACGTGGGCGCCATGGCTTCTGCCGTGTCGATTCTCATCGGCGTTGTTTGCGCTGGCGGGCGGTATTTTTGTTGTTTTTCCGCGCTCATGGCGGTGCGATCGTAATTTCACGTGCGGTGTGTCGGCCGTGAGGGCGGGCGGTTTTGTGTTGTCGTGCGTGTTTCCGTCCGTGGCGGGCGGTTTGACTCCGACTCGGACGATGGCGGGCGGTATTTTGTATGATTTTTCCGCCGATGGCGGTTTTCAGTTTGTGTACTCATAATGGCGTGGTCGGTGTTCAGGCGGTGTGTGCGGGCGGATTTTTGCCGCTTCCATGCCTGGCGGATTTTTTTACGCCGGGTATCGTAATGTGCCCCTTAGTCTCCAATCGAGTTGGGGAGATAATGGTATGCCTAGATCCTTTATCTGATGATAGCATGGTCACAGCTTTTGAGCTGACTTTATTAGAAGTTAAAAATAATTTAATTCGTGTTATACGCAATGGCCATCGTAAGAAATATAGTTGGTTTGAGGAGGACTGTGAAAAATCACTAAAAAATCTTCACATGGCCTTGAAGTCCAAACCCCGTAACTTATCTTTGGTTAAGTCATTCCGACAGGCTTATAAAAAAGCAAGGATATCAAGGCTGAAGGCCCTAAAGGAAGAGTGGTGGGAAAATTTGCAAAAGGCTGCTTCATTAAAAAGTTCGCCGGCATTTTGGTCTGTTATTAACGCACCTTTTCTAAGAGATGAGCAGTCCATGTCCATAGATACCCATATTGAACAGGAGGAATAGGTTACACATTGTGAAGGTCTATTTGGAACCAATGAGAAGGCAATTATTCAGTCTACCTCTGCAAGTTTAGTTGGGGCAGGGGGTAGTGTCAGGTTTACACTGGAAGAAATAAAGTATGCTTTAAATCAGTGTAAACGTGCGAAGGCACCAGGACCTGATGGTGTCCCAATTGATTTGTTTTTGGATAATCAAGATCCCTTGTGTTCGCTATGGAAAGGGAGGCGAGTGTACTAGGCACTTTAAAATTGCTAGAGGCGTGAGACAGGGGTGCGTGCTTGCGCCTTCCTATTTGCACTCTACACCAATGATGTTGAATCTGCTCTACTGGGATCCACTCCAGATGTTCCCCATGTTAACTCATTACAAGTACCAATACTACTATATGCGGATGACGCAGTGATTTTAGCTCGTACTAGCAATGCTCTGCATCGATTAGTGTTGGAATACACAAAATTTATGAACAAGCTGGACATGAAAATTAACTACTCAAAGTCCTTTGTCCTAGTGGCAGGTTCAAAGCAGCAGAAACAGCCACAAATTAATATTGAAGGGGGCAAGCTGGGAGTTGTGGATTCTTTTAATTATCTAGGGATTATGTTTGATCGTCATAATATCTGGCAAAGTATGGTCATAAATAGGGGGCTACAGATGGAAAAGAATATTGGGGCTCTTTCTAAATTTATAAAAAAGTTGATTCTAAACCTGTTGAAGAAATAAAGAAAGTTTTTGAAGCAAAAACGGTATCTGCTGCCACTTATGGAGCACCCGTTTGGGGCACCAGAGATTGCTCGAATCTGCAATGCATAGAAGACATCTTTTTGAAAAACTTAGTCTCATTGCCAAAGTCATGCTCTAATTTTAATTGTCATATGGAGTTGAGAGTCCCTTACATAACTGACAAAATTTGTGTGGCGCCAATTTTAATGTGGCACTCGGTATGGCGGAAGGAGACCCTCTCATTGACAAGGGTTATTATAAATGACGTCTTGAAGTTAGATGGTGTGAGTAATATCAGCTGGTTACACTATGTTGAATCCACTCTTAAAGCAGCTGGGTTACATCATCTTTTTGTAGACCCTACAACCTGCTGGTCTACTTCTAAGAAAGACTTGAAAAATCATTTGCTATCTAGATTGCAGACAAGAAGGGAGGCTTCTAATTCGAAGCTGTCGACAGTTAGAGCATTTCTGGCGGTCCCTAGCATAATGCAAATGGATGTGAACTCAACGTATTTATCGTTCGTCAGTAACTTTCAACACAGATATATTTTGGGGAGATTTCGGCTAAATTATATCCCCTTGATGTTGGGTTGTCCCCATAATATCTATGTAATCTCCGATCTCCCATTTTGTACATGTGATGATCGATCTATCCAGAATGATTTGCATTTTTGTTTTTTTGTAAATTTTATTGTGAAGAAAGGAAAAGGTTTATTGTCCCCCTCATGCGTAAAATGAATTTTAGACAGTGTCGTGTGGCCCTTTATTACCTGCAGTTATTATCTGACCCTTTTACATGTCTTTCATTGGCGTCTTTCTTTTTAACTGCTCTAAAAAAGAGACGTTTAATCTGCTAATTTTATACTTAATAGAGGAACCAATTTATTGAACTGTGTTAATAACTGTGTGTGTATATGAACTTCTTCCTTTTTACCTTTATAATAGGAATAATATATTTTAACATGTTTCCTTCTTTGGTAATTGTGCTGTAACCCTTGTATTTTAAGCTTATTGCAATATTGACAAATGTTTTATTTGTAGTATACTTTTTATGCCATCATTGTGCTGGCGAAATAAAGTTATTTCTGACTGACTGACACACTCATTCAATCATGCATGCAATACTCATGCATGCATTCAATCATCCATGCACCACTCATGCACTCATCCAATCATCCATGCATACTCATGCACTCATGCAATCATCTGTGCACCACTCATGCAGTCATTAAATCACTCATGTGCTATTTCAATCATCCATGCACCACTGAAATACTCATTCAATCATCCATGCAAAGCTCATGCACTCATTCTAACATCAATATATAGCTTATGCATTCATTCAATCACCCATGTACCACTCGTGCACTCATTCAATCATCCATGCACCACTCATGCACTGATCCAGTCATCCATGCACCACTCATACACTCATCTAATCATCCATGCACCACTCATGCCCTCATTCAATCACACATGCACCACTCATGCACTCATCTAATCATCCATGCATCACTCACACCCTCTGTCAATCGTTTATGTACCACTCATGCACTCATTCAATCATCCATGCACCACTCATGCAATCATTTAATCCTCCATGCACCACTTATCCAATCATCCATGCACGACTCATACACTCATTCTAACTTCCTTGCGCCACTCATGCACTCATTCAATCATCAATGTATCACTCATGTACTCATTCAATCATCCATACACCACTGATGCACTCACACAATCATCCATGCACCACTCATGTACTCATCCAATCACCCATGCACCACTCACACACTCATTCAATCATGCATGCACCACTAATGCACTCATTCATTCATACATGCACCACTTATGTACTCATTAAATCATCCATGCACCACTCATATACCCAACCGATCATCCATGCACCACTCAAACCCTCATTCAGTTATCCATGTACCACTAACACCCTCTTTCAATCATGCATGCATCACTCATGTACTCATTCAATCACCCATGCACCAGTCATGTGTTCATTCAATCACCTATGCACCACTCACACACTCATTCAATTATATAAGCACTATTCATGCACTCATTCAATCATTCATGCACCACATCTCTCATATTAACATCCATGCACCATGCATTTATTCATTCAATCATCTATCCATCACTCATGCGCTCATTGAATCATCCATGCACCACTCATGCACTCATTCAATCATCCATGCTCCACTCATGCACTCATTTAATCACCCATGTACCACTCTTTCAATTATCTATGCGCCACTTGTGCACTCGTTTAAGCATTCATACACCACTCTGTTGCATCTATTATGTTCCTGCAAAGAACTTTTACAAGAACGGAAACAATTACTAAAAGGCAAATTTAATCAGCGAGGGGTTCGAACAAGGAGGCAAGCAGTTCTGGCATGTTTTACACCTAGCGACCCACAACTGAACTGCTCCTTGGTAAAGTTCTTGAGGGTATGAGAAAAGAAAATGCCGGCAGCATAGTTATTAAAACAACCAAACCGCATACATAACCCAGCCATGTGGAATAAATGCAGGATCAGGAGGAGCTCCCTGTCAGGCACTAATGAACTCTATTTGAGCTGTAAGCACCTTATTTGCACGTATTAATCTTTGATATAATCAATAAAGAAATATACGGACTTGAATTAGATACCTTGACTAACAAATGATATGTGCAAAGTCGGAAATAATGTGGCTAAGAAACTGACCTCGTATTTGTAAATTTGTATAATTATATAACAGTTTTTAGAACAATTTTAAACACAAGGTATTTTGAAGTATGGAGTTTTATACGTATATATTGTTTTAAAATGAAATATTTTTGTATTGCAATGGTTTTAACGAACTATGCAAATAAATAAACTTGAAACTTGAAAACATACACCACTCATTCAAGCATCCATGCACTGTTCACGCACTCATTATAACATCCATGCACCACTCATGCACTTATTCAATCATCTGTGTACCACTCATGCACTCATTCAATCACCATAGATGTACTCATGCACTCATTCATTAATTCAGCTTATAATTTTTTAACCAGAAAAGGCAGTTCTGAAAAGAACCATTGTTTTTGTCTTTTTTCATATGTGATTTTGATTTTTTTCTTTAGTCTTCTAACATTTTAATTTTTTTGTATTTTATCAAAAATAAAATGGCAACGAAAACAACAAAATTGTGACCACTAACAGAATACCAGTAATTCAAGTGGTGCAACGAAAAAGAAAAAAATAACAGGTATGGTTTTTCACACTCAGGTAGATTACATTCATAGACTGCTCCCCGGCTGTTACAATGGTGTTATAGTCCATGCGGAAGGTAGCAAATCGCTTTAGTTCTGTTGAAATTTAACTGCATTTTCTCTCTACTTCAACTGGTACTTTTTCACCAGGAGCAGGTGCTGGAGGTCTGGAGGCTGATGATCCCTCTCCTTCTCTCTCCCTCTGTGCAATTTTCAGTTACTTCTTGTGATTTGTTTTCATGTGGCACAACATACTTATTGTACCACATGAATATTTCTTTGCAGTGCCTCGAGATAATGTCTTCTCACATATGCTGCACTTCACCAATTTAGCTGTAGTCTTCGATTCACCTGATGGAATAGTGACGAAATCCCAAGCTATGCTTTGTTTCTCCATTGGTGGTTCTTCTTTAGAAGACTCTTCTTGTGCAGCTGGGACATCCTACTCTTGAACAACTTCAAGCAGTGCTGCTATTCCTGTGCTTCTTGTGATGTCATTTTATTTTTTCAAAAATTGCAAAAAAAATAAAAAAAAGCACACATTTCCAATATAAGGGGTCGATTACGATGTCGGGCGGATCGCCACCGCCCGCATGGCGGTGGCGATCCGCCCGCCATAATCGCCCGTCTGCCAACAAATTCCCCCCCACCATATTACCATGGCGGAGGGGAGCCCGGCAGACGGTAAGACCATCCGCATGTTTTCCGCCCGGCCAAACAGTCGACCGGGCGGAAAGGGTTTAATATGGTGGCGGTGTCTGCAAGACACCGCCATCCATATTATGATGCCGGCGGAGATGAGCCTTTCCATGGTGGCGTCGCCGCCATGGAAAGGCTCGTGGTCTTGCTGTTGGGGGCCCGTTGTGGGCCCCCAGGGTGTTGGGGGTGGGGGCTGCACATGGGGGTACCTATGGTACCCCCTGCATCTGCATGCACAAGGTGGCAGGCACCGCGCGGTGCCTGTCACGTTGTGCATGCAGATGCACAACATGCATTTCCAGCACTGTGGCGGGCGGTGTTGTGAGCACCGCCCGCCACAATGCTGGAAATGGGGGATGCCACCGCCACCATGGCGGTGGCATCCTAATCACATGTGCGGGACTGCCGCACACATAGCGGGCGGTCCCATTTACCGGGGCGATGGCGGGCGGACAAAGTCCGCCCGCCATCATAATCGGCCCCTAAGTTTGGGAGAGGTCCTAGAATTAACTAACCAGTAACTAGAAAGTTCAAGAAGGGAGAAATGGGTGTGTACTTCATTATAAAAACTGTATAAACTAATGAAATCTCTTTATTTGGAAGCCATGCTGTACGTCATCGCGACTTCCGGCGTAGCCACAAAAACAGAGAACACATTTTAAATTTTTTTTTCAGCAAATGAATAAAAAAGAGAAGATAAACCAATATTTTATTAAGCACCTATAGTCAAACTTTAGCCAAAATATATCTATATATGTCATTTACCCTTTGTAAGAAACACACACTCTTTGCAACTACCGAAAATGGAGAATCCATTTTAAAAGTGCTCTTCTCAACAAATGATTTCAAAAAGCTGATCCCCTTGTCTGCTACTGCCTAGCTTCATTTTACTGGTCTGCCATTAAAAGGATTCTCATAGCCTGTGCGCCATAAGCAAAATAATGGGAAAGCCATCTAATACTGTTTACATCTGCAAGAATTGTCTGTTTTCTGACCCGGCTTCTTTTATTCTTTTATGATTTTAAATGTATTTTTATGTTACGCAGTGTATATTGGCATGTGCCTTTTAATCCTTAGGGGCCGATTACGATCTCGTTAGGCAAGCATTCCCACTGAATCGGGTTGGGAATGCTTTCTGTACGAATCGCACTCCGGGAGTCCCACCGACCGAGTACGATGTGTCCGTATGTGTACTGACTCAATTCGGTCGGACTCCCATTGAATTCAATGGGAGCCTGTGTACCCAACATGAACACAGGCTCCCATTGAAAAAAGGGGTGGGTGGGGAAAATTGTGCACCCTGTGGCGGGCACCCCATGGTGCCTACCACACTGTGCATGCATGGAAAAGGGGGACCCATGGGTACACCCCTGCGACCGATTCGGAAGGCCCCAGGTGAAGGGGGGCCTGCTACAGCCTCCTGAAGTCTGATTCCCACAGCTGTTTCGTCTCGGCAAAACAGAGTTGGTACTGCTGTCAGAATCCATCATCGTACTCGCTCGTGCGGAAGCCGTCCCCATTGAGCTGCACGATTGGGCTCCGAACAACTCGGATTGACTGATTCGGGTTCCGAACCGATTCGGTCAGTGCGGACAGCTTCCTTGCATCGTATTTGGCCGTTCGGAAAGGGGGACGATTTGTTCGGAAACATAGGCTTTGAATCGGATTTGCTTTTTCCAAATCCCTTGTGGAGCCCTTCCTAATGAGATCATAATCGGCCCCTTAATGTTTTTAATACTGATGATTGTTTGTTCGTAGAACACTTTTTATGCTGTTATTTTAGCGGCAAAATAAAGTTATGACTGACTGATTTCAATAACAGAAGTTAAAGCAATATCTTACTAAACACCTAGAGTCAAACTTTATCTCAAATACGTCTATATATGCCTTTTACACTTTATGAAAAACATGCTCTCTTCACGGTTTCTCCTCGGTGATCGCAACAATGTTGCAAAGACCAAAATATATATATTTTTTATAATGATTAATGTACTTCTTGATAAATACATGACAAATACAAAACAGAGTGGTGCACAATGCAGATGCAAAGTACAATTTCCAATTATAAAAAACACTAAGAAAAGTCATAGACGTTCACAAAAAAACATAGGTAATATGGACGTTAAAGTTAAGAAATAGAATTTTAAAAATCTTAGAAATTCACTGAAAAAACATAAGGTTACAGGAATGTTATAATTAGGAAATAGAGTTTTAAAAAACTTAGAAATTTGCAGAAAAAGACAAAGGTTACAGGGACATTATAGTTAGGAAATAGAATTTAAAAAATCCTTGGAATTTCACTGAAAAAAACAAAGGTTACAGGGAAGTTATAGTTATGCTGACATTTCACTCGTACAAAACCAGAGAAATTCAGCAGTTATAGTTACCTGAGCTATCTATAACTCACACCTCCGTAATGCACTTCCTATGAACTTGTATATTCAATCACTCTAACCCTGGGCGGAGTTCGCGGAGTTGCACTACGCGGAACACCGCGAAGTGCAAAAAAAACTCTGTCGCACTACGCAGAGCTCCGCGAGCGGCGGAGTATAATAGAAAAATGCCGTTCGCGGTGATTGCACAGTGCCGGATGCTTATCCGCACTGTGCAATCATTGCGAACGGCACCATGCACTGCGCAAGCTTTCCTTTTCTGCCGCTCAAGTAGATTTTTACTCGAGCGGCAGCTTTCTCAATGCGAACAGGCAGTTTCTCAACGGGAGCGGTCACGAGCATACGCGACCACTTGCAATGAGAAACCTGACCCCCCGCATTGAGAAATGTCGCTGGTATGTTGATTTTCCACGCTCGCGCTCGCCTACTTGATGTTGACGATCGCGAACGAGGAAAAATCTCGCTGGGAGGTTGATTTTCCTCGTTCGCGGTCGCCAACTTGACGTTGACGAACTTGAGCGAGGAAAAAAACTCCGCTCTGCAACGCGAAGCGGAGTTTTTGGGAATTCCTCGATCTCCGCATAACACGGAGTGCAGAAAACTCCGCAAACTCCACGAGCGGAGCGGAGTTCATCGCCCAGGCCTACTCATGACATTGTCAGTGGCTTGACTCATGACATCCCTCATGATATCTCAAATGAAATCACTGATGACATCACTCATGACATCTCAAATGGCATTACTCATGACATCATCCACAGAGCCACTCGCACACCCACTTCCATCTCCATACAAGATCTCATACACCCAATCCCACACAACCACACATACACTTACACGGATCACTGACAGAATATCGACCACCACAATATCGACTTACACAAATATCGGGACGTGAATATCGTTGTAAAAAATATCGACCTCCTATATTTATCATGGTAAGTACAAAAATATCGAAGAAAGATATTGTTGTAAAAAATATCGATGTACAAAATATCGTTTTTTAATATGTATAAAAGAATGTAAAATTAATTAAATATTAAATTTAACTTTAAAAATTATTTAGATTGATTTGTAAATTTTAACAATTATAAGTAATAATTGTAATTTAAAAAAAAATAAACACACATATATAAAATGTAATATATATATTTACTTAAAAACAATTAATAAATAATAATTGTAATTAATTTTAAAATGTTATAAATATATAAAAATCATAAATAAATATATATATACATACACTTGTAACATAAAAATTAATTAAAAAATATATATATTATAAATTAAAATATTAAAATATTAGATATTTTTTAAACCTACATTTTGCACTACATTGAGTGCAACAGTAGAGAATGTGTTGGGGAGCGGAGGAGTACAAATTACTATTCCCACTCCAGCAAGTGCAACAGTAGGGAAAGTGTTGGATAGCGGATAGGTAAAAATTACTATTCCTACTCCAGCGAGTGCAACAGTAGGGAAAGTGTTGGATAGCGAAGGGTTAAAATTTACTATGCAAACTCCAGCGAATGCAACAGTAGGGAAAGTGTTGGATAGCGGAGAAGTAAAAATCAGTATTCCCACTCCAGTGAATACAATAGTAGGGAAAGTGTTTGATGGCGGAGGGGAATAATTTACTATTCCCACTCCAATGAGTGCAACAGTAGGGAAAGTGTTGGATAGCGGAGGGGATAAAATTACTATTCCCACTCCAGCGAGTGCAACAGTAGAGAAAGTGCTGGATAGCGGAGGGGAAAAAATTACTATTCCCACTCCAGAGAGTGCAACAGTAGGGAAAGTGTTGGATAGCGGAGGAGGAAAAATTACTATTCCCACTCCAGTGAGTGCAACAGTAGGGAAAGTGTTGGATAGCAGAGAGGTAAAAATTACTATTCCCACTCCAATGAGTGCAACAGTAGGGAAAGTGTTGGATAGCGGAGGGGATAAAATTACTATTCCCACTCCAGTGAGTGCAACAGTAGGGAAAGTGTTGGATAGCGGAGAGGATAAAAGTTACTATTCCCACTCCAGCGAGTGCAACAGTAGGGAAAGTGTTGGATAGCTGAGGGGTAAAAATTACTATTCCCACTCCAGTGAGTGCAACAGTAGGGAAAGTGTTGGATAGCAAAGAGGAATAAATTACTATTCCCACTCCAGTGAGTGCAACAGTAGGGAAAGTGTTGGATAGCGGAGGGGATAAAATTACTATTCCCACTCCAGCGAGTGCAACAGTAGGGAAAGTGTTGGATAGCGGAGGGGTTAAAATTACTATTCCCACTCCAGTGAGTGCAACAGTAGGGAAAGTGTTGGATAGCGGAGGGGAATAAATTACTATTCCCACTCCAGAGAGTGCAACAGTAGGGAAAGTGTTGGATAGCGGAGGGGATAAAATTACTATTCCCACTCCTGCGAGTGCAACAGTAGGGAAAGTGTTGGATAGCGGAGGGGTATAAATTACTATTCCCACTCCTGTGAGTGCAACAGTAGGGAAAGTGTTGGATAGTGGAGGGGTAAAAATCACTATTCCCACTCCTGCGAGTGCAACAGTAGGGAAAGTGTTGGATAGCGGTAGGGGTAAAAATTACTATTCCCACTAAAGAAAATTCAAATTTAAAAACAAACAAAATATCAACTACAATACAAAATATAATAAAAACCCCAAAAACAAAACATATATAAAAATATAAAAATTTACAAAACATAGAAACATATTATAATGTAGAAAAAATCTAAAATTTACATAAAAAGATTAATTTTTGTAATTTAACAAAAAATTAACAAACAAATAAATATTTTGTCATAGAAATTAATTTTAATCAAAAACATATTTATTACATAAATGTAATATTTTTTTCCTACCCTATAACACCACACAATTTACAACACACATCTAAATTTAAAAAAAGTGTACCTCCATAATTAACACAATTAATTATCAATTAAACAATTATTAATAATTAAAAAACACATTTAAAAAGGTAAGCAATTAATGTACTAACCAAACGTTACAGCTATAGAACCTAAATCCCCAAACAAAATAAAAATAAACAATTCACCAAAAATATTTATCAATTAATAAATGAATATTAATGATCAAGTAATGATTAATTAATTTAAACTAAATTACTTTTCACCCTCTACCCCAATAAACACCAAAACACACACCTAAAAATATTTACACAATTTCCATAACTAATTTTACATTAATAAATTAATATCAATTAACAACAAATCATTAATTAATTTAAAAAAATTTACTTCCCACCATTTACCACTATAAACCCCACAACTCACACATCAAAATAATTACACAATTGCCATATTTAAATTTTAATTAATTAATTAGCATTAATTAACAAATAATTAATTAATTATAAATAAATTACCTCCCACCTTATTCCCCTATAAATGCCACCACCAATTTCTTAAAACTTGACACAATTAACATAATTAATTAACAATTAATTAATTAATTAATAACAATTAACAAGCAAAATATAAATAATTATTAATAAATTAATTCACACAATTAACACATATAAAATAAAATTAAATAAATATTATATTAAAAATATTAATAAATGTATTAAAATTAAATTACTTCCCACCCTACTCCCCTATCAACCCACAACCCGCTCCTAAACAAATAACACAATTAACATAATTACCAATTAATTAATAATAATTAACAACCAATTAATAAATAATTAATAATAAATTAATTCCCACAATTAACAATATAAAATATTAAATAAATAAATATTATTTAATAAAAATATTAATAATTTAATTATAATTAAATTACTTCCCACCCTATTCCCCTATAAACCCACAACCCGCTCCTAAAAAAATAACACAATTAACATATTTACCAATTAATTAATCAATAAAAATTAACAGCCAATTATTAATTAATTAATAATAAATTAATTCCCACAATTAACACTATAAAATCAAAATTAAATAAATACTAATAAATAAATATTAATATTCAATTTATTATAATTAAATTACTTCCCACCCTATTCCCCTATAAACCCACAACCCGCTACGGAACTAAAACGCAAAATTTAATTAAAATAAAATTAATAACTTCTAAAAATGTAACACATATATTAAAAAACAAATGCAATACTTAGACAAAAAAATAGAGCTACATACATTTAAAATACATACTAAAACACATAACACTAACTTAAAAAACGATATTTTTAACAACTAAGGGGGTCATTACGATGGCGGGCGGAAGCACAACCGCCGTGCTGGCGGATGCAAAAACCACCAGTTACCGCCGGCACGCAGCAGTCCACACGCCCGCCCAATTACGATGCGAAAAGTAGGCCAAACACCGCCGGCAAGCCAGCAACACCGTCCGCCATCAAAGTGCGTCCGTACACGTAGCGGCGCAGCACAACTGACACACACCGTCCGACGAAATCACGTCCCGCCCGGCGTATAAATTACGATGCCGCAAACAAACGGCTCCCACGGCTAAGAGACACCGTACGACAAACCGAAGCGGTAACACGGACGCCGAGCACGGACAACGAAGAAGCGGCTCCCCCGAGCATGAATCCAGCACTGCAGGCCCTCCCCATGCTCTTGCTGATGCACCACCAAGGACGCAACGTACCGCGGAGACGCAGGTAGGCACACACACAACAAGTGCACGCAAACAGCGCACACAGTGCAAGGGCGGAAAAAGCGGACAACCCCCCACCCCCGCGTGTACACTACACATCCACCATTGCATCCACATATGACACACAGGCCAAATCGTAACATCGCGTAACACATGTGTACACACCACCTGGGACTAGGAACCAACGACCCCGTCACGGCCCCAAAGCGGCGATGACGCCGCCACACATGCGCACAACGCAGAGGCCAACCGCAGCGCCATGCATGCGTCGCACACAGACACAGGGACACAACCAAGCAGCACACACATCAGCCCCACCCCGAACGCACATGACACGTGACAGGCCTGCCACAGACATGTCCCCAACGCCCAATTCACGGACAACACCCAACGCCACACAACCGACGCACACATGTCAGTGAAGACACGCAACAGCAGGACACACCCCAGTGTAACAAACATGGCGTAGCACACAGCGGCGGCAACACCAACTAGGAGAAGCAGGGCCCCTTCGGGAAGAGGAACGCCAGTACCACACTGAAACACCCATACCACCCTGCACATATGAACAAGACATATAAAACGGAACACCAAAGAGCCCGGGGACCGACAACAGGTGGCCCAAGAATAACATTCACACACAAGGCCCAACGCAGAGCGGAAAGGCAGCCTGCCGCCCACACAAGGGAGAGCAGACAGCACTGAATGACCTTCCATTCCAACTCCGAAACCACAGCCCTACGAAAGAAGCCGGTGAATACAGCCATTGTCCAAGAAAAGACCAACACAGGCATGCCGAGGAGACCGACCACAGGGCAGATAGCGCATATCACAGAAGCACACAACGGACGGGGAAGAAAAAGAAAACACTCCCCCATGTCGGCCACATGCAAGTTAATTGGAAGGAGTCACACATCACTGACCTTGAACTGTCTGAGAAGCATGTGGGATGAGGGCCCGTGTCCTCCGCACAAGCCAACAGAACACAAGTCCTGTCTCCCTACGACTACACAGAGCTCACAGCAACCTCGGAGCGTGCACATTGCAGACTGCACACACAGCCGGAGCACGCCACCACAACGCACCGCTGCGAAATGGCAACCGCAACACACCTACCCAACTACGCCGGACAGCTCAAGCTGTACAAAACCAACCTGATACATATATTGGGATGCGATCTCCTGTCCCTGCTGAACGTAAGTTACCGACTGACTTACCGCATCACATTGTTCAGCTGCGTCATGCCCGTCTTCTACTGTCGGAGGTGTCCCTACCAGCATCCCGTGGAGATGTGCCTCTCCAACCCGGCATGTCTAAAGGCGGACCTGCTACCACTACTCCTCCCTCTGGACGCACACGACAGGGCCTGCTCTGCCTATGGGGGCATGGCGTATGTGGCCAACATCGCACCCGCACTGAAATGGGACCACTGTGCCTCCACACGACGGATCATCGAGAACAGCTACATCGAATGTCACCCAGCATGCCCCATCATGGTCCTCCAAGGGACAACTTACGAACAACACCTTGACAGCCACCATCCGCTACATTGGCTGGCAAACATGTACACCACCAATGACATGGAAGCCCTGCTGGACGGCATCGCATACCTGACAACCTGTAAATTCGTCGGACCACAACGCAGGTTCCCCGATTGACCTATGATGTCCAACCCCGCACCCATGCTTAGCTTCCGCACGGACTGGCCAGTCACCACCACAACAGCCATACCAAACGACCGGCAACTGTAACCACACCATCAACGACATCGCCATGACATCGGATATGACCGGGACATGCACACTGTTCCCCATCACATCCAGGAACACCGCATGCATCGTGGGAGGCAGTGGCATGGGGTCTGTGTATCGCACCCACATGGACGGAACTGCACGAACAACCAGGACACGACATGGATCCAGCGCCCATGGACACACACACCGCTCAGTGGACATGAATAGGTCGCCTGGAGTCTGTGGGTGCTGCACCCCTCCCACCCCCGCCCCGGGAATCCCATACCAGGACCTTTGCATGGACGACAAGTGCATACAACAACAACACGACCCCAGTGACTGTGACATGTCCAGTAACCACCACATTGCAACAACAAGTGGCACGCCGCTGCATGCACGCAAGCACATGCCCTGATGTCATCTCACATGCACGCGTGCATGAGGAACAACCGCAGCAAACCTGTCACATGGAACTGAGATGGACTGTGCCCATGATGCCAAGCGGTCTGGTAGGCTACATGTATACCGTCTGTGTCAAAGTCCGCAGCTCCGCAGCTATACGTAAATGTACATTAGCACAGCCTTGGCCAAGCAGATGTAACTCTGAAGCCCACATCCCACATGCAACAGCCAATCACATGTAACCCCACACCCTATCCCATTTGCAATCATGCTCAGTATATCCTCAACATGTATTCCGCTGCCAGTAGTGTCCACTATACTGCATCACAGAGGACAGAAGACTCAATATAATGTTTGAAACCAAAACTGTCTCCGCTGACTCATTTCACAAGTACGAATGAGAGAGGATGAGAGTATGTGAAGTACACGGCAGTCGTGACATGACCATGTAGTCCACTGGTATTGGATGTCAACGCAAATGAGTAGCACAACTGTGGAAGACACACATGTGTCGTGTGAAGTCGTATGGACGCAGTGCTCAGGTGGGTGGGTGTGACGGGTAGATGCGCACATGCCAAGTTGGAGCACGCCGTGTTGGGAGGGGTCATGAACAGTACACCACCGCTTCCCTGGGCATTGTGAGAGGACACCTGTCGGGGGGAGTGAACACGTGTGTGCACAGCAGCCGGGCACACGTACAAAGCGGTACCAGGCGCACCTCAGCCCACCCTCTGTGGACAAGCTGGATCCTGTTATGCGCCCGCCATGCCCCTTGACAAGGCACACACAGCCCCAGTCGACCAGGTGTAACCCCAACATAGTCAATCCGCACAGGCGATACAGGGCACGGGATGGCAGTGGAGCATGGTGTGTGAGAGGTCTCCTCGCGCTCCTCCTGGTCATATCACGCAGGCAATAGAACCTCAACGTCTAGCATGGCACAAGTCAGATGGAAGTGTAGGGGGACGCACCACAGCACGAGCAGCACTGACGTCACGGGAGGTGGCTCGCACCATCCCATCCATTGCCCATCATACCAACCACGCCACATGCCATTGCGACTAAGTGCAAGCGCGTGCGCCACCACCCCCGAGCCCTCCCCAGAGAGGCCAAAGAGTGAATGTGTGGGCCATCAGTCACAGACGGACGCGGCCTGGCCGCAAGGGCAGCCACAGCCACTGGGTGTCGCAGGTGGCGGATCCGGAAGGCGAAGACTGTGATGCATAGTCCATGCAGGCCGGGTCTCCATTTGGGGCACCACGCAGGTGGACGGCGTCCCGCAACACATCATACCCTGAGACAGCCCACTCGTGCAACTGGACCCACACATACACTCCTTGCCCTCTCTGGTGCGAGCTTGGGGCTGCCTGTGCAAGCGCTAGCCTCGCAGGTGCACATGCATATTGGGGGAGCGAGGGGAGGACATGAGGGCTGGGGCGAAGATGACTGTATCACTGTCAGTGAGTACAAGGGATGACCCAGATGTGGAAAGGAAGAGACGTGTCCCGTGTGTACTGCAACTAGTCGCCAATCCAACTACCCCCCATGTCCGGAATGTAAGCCCGCACCTAGGCCCGCCCATCCGCCACATCGAATATACCACCAGCACGACAACCTTCCCATTCGAAACACTGACTGGGGGTGGCGACCAGTGAACAATCATGTGTAGCCTACCCACGCGTACATGTGGGCCCTCCATGATCCATGTCACCTGCGGCAAAGTCATGACATGCGCAATGAGGGAAGTGAGGAGAGCTGTCCGCCCCACGCACAGAAGGTGCATCAGCTCCACAGACCCAGCAGCGAGTCCAGCAGGGGTCACATGTGCAGGGGCAGCTGTGCCTGGTGTGAAGGCACATGCATATAGACAGCACATCGACCAATGTGTAGTCTGCCCACATCTACAGTCCATCATCATGCGGACATAGGAATTGAACACAGGGCAACACATCTTAGTGGGTGCACCCACCGTGACCAACAATGCGCAATCATCGACGTACCCGCCCTGTGCATGGCCCCCCACCCAACGGAGGCACATCCAGTGCCACCATCCCACACACACAAGCCTTCCACGGAACATGCTGTGTCCAATGGTCAGTACAGAGTCAGCGCCCATCTGGTGGATCCTGAACAGGAGACACATGCACACACATGCCAGCTCCCACTATGTACGTCTGCCACCTGGCACGTGCAATGTAACCTCTCACCTGTGACGTGTGACTGCAAGCACACAGCCGTCTTGGCATGGGGCTGTCAATGTGGACACCTGTCAATGTTTCGGGAGGTGTGATCCGTACAGTGCTGTACATAGGGTGCAGTGCTGACACCTACTACTGTCTCATATCCCCTCGTGCCACAGGTCCCACTTGTTTTGGCCGCTCAGCCTGTGCCCACATCGTCGTCGTCGTGTGCCATACTCATCCAGCCTCGGAAGCAGTTCCATGCTCAGCAGACATTCATGTTGCCGTGGCGTTGCCGCTTGACGAATATGCAGTCAGTCCCCATCAGCACGCCCCGCAAGTCATTGGGGCCTAGATCCCCATGTGCATGCACATGGCAGTGGTTTGTATCACTAGCCATTGCCATTGTTGGGAGACCTGTGTAAGTGTATTGTGGCCGTGCCGTCCCAGCTTGACAGCTGGGCTGTGGCTCATGTGCTTGCTCAGTCATGTCAGTGATGTGTATGCGAAATTGCTATGTGTTGTGTTGCTTTGACATGTGTCCACTGCCATTTTCCCTAGGCGGAGACCGAACATTGACCGCCCATACCAATTGCTGGCGGACATGGACGATACAGAGGTCATTAGGAAGTTTCGGCTGGACAGGCCAACCCTGCATCGACTGTGTGCCATGTTGGAACCCCATCTCCGTCCCCGCAGGGTGTATCCGACAGCTGTCACCCCCACGGCTAAGGTGATGGCCGCCATGCATTTCTTCGCCACTGGGTCATTCCAGCACACAGTGGGCAGTGGAGGAGGGATGTCCCAGCCCATGTTCAGCAAGGTGCTGAGGGATGTACTGGCAGCCATGATGCTGTACCGAAACAGGTACATCCGCTTCCCCAGGGCTCGTGAATTGGCGGCAGTGAAGGGTGCATTCTATGCCCTTGGCAGAATCCCACACGTCGTTGGAGCCATTGACTGCACACATGTTGGCCTTGTTCCACCACAGGCCACTGAGCACCTGTACCGCAACAGGAAGCACACGCACTCCCTGAATGTGCAAGTGGTGTGCCTTGCGGACATGGTGATCACCCACGTGTGTGCAAAGTTCCCAGGCTCGGCCCATGACGCACACATAATGCGCAACAGCATCTTGCCACGACTGATGTCCAATCTGCAACAGGATCGTGGCTGTATTGTCGGTGAGTATGTGGAGTGGTGTAGCGTGCTGGTTGTGCGATGCTGTCCCCTGTCCAGTTGGAATAGCAACGGTTCTCTGTGTCCCTCACACCCAGGTGACTCTGCGTACCCGAATGGGGCATGGCTGCTCAGTCCATTGAGGAATCCTCGCACCCCAGCAGACGATCGCTACAATGAGGCACATGGGAGGACCAGACGTGTGGTCGAGCGTACCTTTGGCCTCCTCAAGTCCAGGTTCAGGTGCCTGGACCGCACCGGGGGTGCGCTGGCGTACTCCCCACAGAAGGTGTGCCAGATAGTGGTGGCGTGCTGCATGCTGCACAATCTGGCCATTCGGAAGCAGATCCCCCTCATCGTGGATGACGGAGATCAACCAGGGCCCCAGCCCGCAGACCAGGACAGCTCGAGTGAGGAGGACAGCGGAGAGGAGGAAGCTGGTAATGTGCGGCAGCAGCTCATCGCCCGCTACTTCACTTGACGGTGAGTGTCCATGTACGACGGCTGATGTGGCTGTATCTGTGCAGGTGTGTGTGTGCTGTGTCAGGGTGGCCGTTTGTTCACTGCGTGCTGTGTGTCAACGCTCCATGGCCAGGGTAGTATGCCACTGTTGGTGGCTGTGGCATTGTGCCCTATTGCTCTGTGCGATGTGTGTACATTGCTTGTAGTTGTTGACATGTACTGTGTGATGGGTGTGTGACACACTCATTGAATGTGCTCCTGTTCTGTCTCCCACCCCTAGGTCCCTACAGGCCCTCCGGTTCCATTGCCATGCCACGCATCAGGTGCCTTTCCGCCCAAGGTGGCCGTTGTATTCCGTACAAATAAAACACAGGGCACAAACAGCAGTTTGTGTAAGAGGTGCATTTATTTCAAACTGTGACATGTGATTGTGTGTAAGGTGATGACAAAAGTGGTGCGTGCAGTGACAATGAGCTGTCGGTCATGGCTGCGTGATGCTCAGGGTGTACCCACTGGTTCTATGTCCATGGTCCAACAGACACATGCCATCCAGATGGCTGTGTGGAGTGGGATCGTAGTCCAAGTCAATGCAGTGGGTGGTCAAGGAAGGCTGGCTGGCTGCCTCACTTGCGTCTGGAGCGTGCGAAGTCCTCCCGTGAGATCTGTTTCCACTTCGGACGGCCCCTTCCACGTTTGCGAGGGGGTGCCTGCTTGCGACCTGCTGGTGGTTGAGGTGTGCTCACTGGCTGTGGACGCAGGGGAACTGGACACAGCTGCACGACCCTGCGCCCCGGCAGGTGGTGGCGGTGGTGGAGCTGCTGTCCCTGGCTGTGACCTCACCACCAGCTGGCCCATGAGGTCCACGAGTTGGCCCATACGGGCGTCCATGGACCTCAGCACCCCCAGCACCTCCCGCGTGTCTGAAGCAGACCTGGCCCATTGTCCTTGGGCCTCTTCATAGGCCCCAAGGACTCTGGCCATTTGAGGCAGGGCATGGCTCCCAGGGGAGACTTGCGTTTCCTGACCCTGCTCCTCCTACCGGTACTGCTGCCACCGGCCTGCCCACTAGCCACATTGCTCACCACGGTCCTCGCTGTGGCTCCCAGGGTGGATCCAGTCGGCCGGGCCACCACCTGCGCTGGGGCTGGTGCCAGCGAAGACGTGGTGGTGGTGGCGGCGGTGGTGGTCGGTGCGGCGATGGTGGCGGTTGCGGCAGTGGTAGTGGCCGCAATGACCGTGGGTGTGGCCGCAATGACCGTGGGTGTGGCCGCAATGTCCGTGGGTGTGGCCGCAACGACAGTGGCAGCAGGGGGCTGGGAATGTTCAGCAGCCCTGGATGATGGGTTGGTGGGTAGGAGGGGTCCTGGGGAGCGGCTGGGCCCTGCCACACCAGATGGGCCTGCTTGGTGGTCCGTGTCCGAAGAGGAGGACAGATCCTCCACATCCGTGTGTCCTCGTTGGGGGCTTGTAGGCTGGCTGTGCTGGCTGCTGTCTCCATCCCCAGCATCCAGCAGTTCGTCACCTGTGGAGAGAATGAGATTTGTTATTGTGTTGCACCTGGCGAAGTATGTATTTGTCGTCTGACATTAACAGTTCGTGCAATCTCGTACATGGGTTTCCCGGAGGCGTGTGTGTGGCTGTACCATTTGTAGTTGTGTGTGCTTGGCAATGGGACTGTGTGCTGTGCACATGTGGCATGGGACGGATTGGCCATGCCGATGGGTGTGTTGCTGTGCCCCTACTTATTGTGACTCTGGTGTATGCGGGCTCCTGGCCCATCCTGGGTCTGGTTTGTACTTTGCTTTTGGTGTTCAAATGGGACGCTTAGGAACGCATATGGCAACATGGGGGCCATGCCCCAGATTCGCATTTGGGAGGGAATATGCTTTTGGGGTTCAAATGGAACGCTTAGGAACGCATATGGCAACATGGGGGCCATGCCCCAGATTCGCATTTGGGAGGGAATATGCTTTTGGGGTTCAAATGGAACGCTTAGGAACGCATATGGCAACATGGGGGCCATGCCCCAGATTCGCATTTGGGAGGGAATATGCTTTTGGGGTTCAAATGGAACGCTTAGGAACGCATATGGCAACATGGGGGCCATGCCCCAGATTCGCATTTGGGAGGGAATATGCTTTTGGTGTTCAAATGGGACGCTTAGGAACGCATATGGCAACATGGGGGCCATGCCCCAGATTCGCATTTGGGAGGGAATATGCTTTTGGGGTTCAAATGGAACGCTTAGGAACGCATATGGCAACATGGGGGCCATGCCCCAGATTCGCATTTGGGAGGGAATATGCTTTTGGGGTACATGCTGTGAGCCATGGGTGCCGAACGTGACATGTGTTGTGGCAGCATGACAGTGCATGGTCTGAGGTGTGTGCATGTCTGACATGGCCTGCATATTTGCTGTCTGTTGTGATTACTGGACATGGCATTGGACGCATCGTTATGAGTGAGTGATGGTTGTGTGCCAGCCAACGTATTGCAGTTGTCCCATCTCCTTGGTGTGCGTTCTGCCCTGTGCCATGTGCATCACTGCAGTGCTCGGGGGTGTGGCCCATGTTGTGTGTTGTTGCTCACAGTGTGGCGTGCGCTTCATTGACTTCTGGCACATGGTTGGTCATGGGCATGTATCTTAGCGTGACTGCTGTATGTGTGGCAGCTGTGCGGATGACATGCCTTTCATGAGACTGGGGCTGACGGATGGGATGGATGGTATGTTGTATGTGCATGGTGTGTCTGTGTGTTTGATGGGTTCAGTGGTGTTCGTGTGCATTTATGTTGTTCCGCTCTGTTGCGTCTAGTGTTGTTTGTCTTACATAGGCGTAGTTGTGGGGTGTGTGGTTGACAGGCAGTAGGGGCTACATGAACAGGACTTCTATGGTGTTTCGGTTGTGTGTGATGGGTTGCACAGTGGCTGCCGTGTGGTACTATATTCAGTGTGGCTTGTGCATGCAGACGTGGCTCCTTGGGTGTTGCTGTGTCTGTGATGGGTCATGTGAGGTGTGAGTCTGTGGTTCATGTCCGTGTGCACATTGTTCACTTGTTCGTGACGGTGGGCGGTGCTGCGTGTTCGTCTGCTACGTGACATGTCCCATGTGTTGGTCGTGTTACGGTCCTCATGCCTCCAGTAATCCAGCCCTGTCCAGTTTCCCACCTGCAGGTTGTTCGGGCGTGCACTGTACTGGATGCCACATGGTTCTAAGCGGGGGTGCTCCATGTTGCAGGTCTGTGGGGGTGGGGGGTGTTGTGGGTCGTGGTGGTGGCTGGACACCCACTGACACCGATTGTTGTGGACCGTGATGTCTACCTT
Organism: Calotriton arnoldi; assembly: GCA_963921515.1. NCBI lineage: Eukaryota > Metazoa > Chordata > Amphibia > Caudata > Salamandridae > Calotriton > Calotriton arnoldi. Next base: position 130,453 of record CAWUFW010016764.1, on the reverse strand, counting down.
TCGGCTGTCGGTGTGCACTGCGGTGGCTGACACGTGGCTGTGGGGTGTGGGGGATGCTCCTCCTTGCTGTGCTGTGGGACTAGGGGCCTGGTGTGTGTTGTACTTGGGCTGTCCACCCTCCCACCCACTGCATTTTGTGTTCCTGCCACTTACCTGTTACTTGTCGGTTAGTGCAGCTATGGCGGACACATGGGTGTGGTGGGTGCTCGTTGTGGCGCTTCTGGCATACTCGGGGACCTGTTGGTGGTTACGTGGCTGGCTGAGTGTACACATGTCCCCACGTATCTTACAGTTGTTCGGTTTGGGCTGTGTGTGGTGGTGTCTGTTGCATGTGTGTGTGATGTGTTGTGTATTGTGTGCTGGACATGGGGGTGTTTGTCCCTGGGAGCTGTGGCATGGTGGTAGTGCATGTGAGTACATAGCGGTGTGCTGGTATACATTAGTTTGTACTTACCAGCCTCCACTCCCCCTGCTAATCCGGCGAGGATCTCCGGATGTATGATGACTCGCACCTTCTCCTCCCACGCTTTGAAGGTCTTAAAGAGCGCGGGATTCCCTCCGCCAGTGACGGCTGCCAGCTCTCTGTTCTTGCTCTCCTTCTTCTTGACCAGGCTCTTGACGTCATTCCACCGTTTGTTGATTTCAACTCTGTTCCTGGGCAGGGTCCCGACTGCATTGACCTGGTCTACGATCCGGTTCCACATTCTCTTTCTGGTGGCTAGTGGTGTGTGCGGGACCAGGTTCCCATAGATTTGTGGGTGCACCTTGATAATCTCGTCGACCATGACCGTCAGCTCAATGGGCGTGAACTTGGGCATTCTTTGTGGTGCCATGGTGTTTGTGGTGCTGGTGCGGTGTGTGTTGTGTAATGTGCAGGGGGTTTGTGGTGCCGGTGTTTGGTGGTGGTGGTGGTGGTGGTGGTTGTGATGTGTGCGTTTCTGTGTTGTGCTGCTGTCCTTGCTATGTTACTGTGTCCTCTCCTCTCCTCTCTAGTTTGCAATGTTGCAAGGGGTTGTGGTCTGTGGGAGTGCTGCTTTTGTACTTACCTATGTGGGTGTGTCCTCATGGTCTGTTGTTTTCAGGTGTGTTGTGTCTGGGGTTCTGGCCTTTGTAGTTTTTGTTTGTCCAGGGGGTGTTTTCGGGATGTGTACTGTGCTTGTGTATTTGTGCGTGCCTTGCTGTGTGGACTTGTTGGCCATGTTGTGTGCGATTGGTTTTGTCAGCGGATGGTTTCTGTGCAGGGACGTGGGCGCCATGGCTTCTGCCGTGTAGATTCTCATCGGCGTTGTTTGCGCTGGCGGTATATTTGTAGTTTTCCCGCGCTCATGGCGGTGCGATCGTAATCTCACGTGCGGTGTGTCGGCCGTGAGGGCGGGCGGTTTTGTGTTGTCGTGCGTGTTTCCGTCCGTGGCGGGCGGTTTGACTCCGACTCGGACGATGGCGGGCGGTATCTTGTGTGATTTTTCCGCCGATGGCGGTTTCGGTTTGTGTAATCGTAATGGCGTGGTCGGTGTTCAGACGGTGTGTGCGGGCGGATTTTTGCCGCTTCTATGCCTGGCGGATTTTTTTACGCCGGGTATCGTAATGGGCCCCGATATTAATGACTTCAATATTTTTGAAAACGATATTACTTACCTTAGACTCGATATTCTTGACCACGATATTCTTGCAGTCGATATTTCTGTATCTCGATATTCTGCACTCGATATTAGTGCAAGTCGACATTTCCAACTCGATATTCTGACTCTTTACCGGACCAAATACGTAGCACAGAAGAAGGACAGGGGATGGGCACTATTAGAATTATGGGCCGTCTTTGAGGAGGCCCAGACCAACAATCCTATCACACAGACAATAAGCCAGGCGTCCGCACCTCCCCCTCCATATGCAGGTTTGGAGGTGTTCTCCCCTATCCCAGCTGTTCCTGCATTAGGATACACCAGCCCATCAGTTGAGGGAACCGAAGGGCCCCCTACCAAACAATGAATTGTTACATCCAGGCATGAGTGTCTAACAGGCCAGCAGGCCTGGGTAACCCCAGCACCACCCCAGTCCAGTGCTAGAGCTCCCCGAAGTTCGACCCCCCGTCCGTCGCGTTCAGCCCATGGAACCCCAGATGTGCGGAGAAAATGCACTTCCACTGGTTCAGGTGAACTCACTCAGATAACAGGGAGAGTCATAGCAGTTCTGGACAATGATACAGCTAGCGAGGGTGAGGAAGAGGGACCCAGTCCCCTGGGATTTGATGACGAGAATGAGGCTACAGGGTTGGCCCAGCTGTCCAAGGCGGTAAGTCGAGAATTAATGCCCAAAGCAGAAGTGGCACCCAAACACACACACACACACCCTACTGTCCACTCTAGACCGATTAGACGAAGATCCAACAGTCAAGGTACTTGTGAACAACACACCATACAGTTTCTACTAGATATAGGGGCGACAAGGTCATGCCTGAGGTAAAGGATAGTCCCCTTGTCGAGAAATACCGCAGTTGTACAAGGTTTCTCAGGCACGGTGATAGGGATCACCTTCACAGAACCTCTCAGGTTAGAGGTATGGGAGAATAGTGTGAGGAAACAGTTAATATATTTTCCCTCCTCCCCGACTAATATACTAGGGCAAGACCTGATGACCGAGCTAAAAATATTCATCCAGTTTTCTGACGATGGGACTATAGCCTGCTCCTCCCCTGGATCTCCTTCCCTGGAACCCAGGGCATTGAATCACTCCCGCATCGCATGTACACAGACAAGGACAATCCCTTCCAATCAGCCCCCTTCGCTGAGGCGGTCTTGGACTATACGTAAAATTACTTTGAGTTATGCAAATTCGCTCAACAGTGGGCATGCCACGCACACCACCTCTTAGTTGAGACAGGAAAACCAAAAAGATGAGGACAATGATGGCTAATTGGGTATGCATGGATAGAGAGAGTGGGGACTAGGTGGGAAGCAGGGCCAAGGCGCATGGGGGCAACGGTGGTAACAGTCAGAGCACATGTGGGGCCTCTGGGGCCACCGAACTCAGCCTCTGCCACCACCATGGCACCTCCGCACACGGGGAAGTGGTGTAGACAAGGCTGCCTGGCACCATGTGGTGCGTTCCCCACGCCCAAATCCCCACTTTCGCTGTTGGATAGGGTACCCAAGCACATAGCCATTGTGGGAAATACGGTATATAAGGTTAATAGAAAACCACCTCAAGAAAGTATCCCAGCCAACCCACACGGGGAGGAAAGCTGAGCGCAAGATGGGCAGGCAGTCACACGCACCGTCCACTCAGCGACCCACTAGGAAGGTTCCACCACAAAACACCAAAGGATTTCAACCTAACTATAACGACAGAAGCCAGGGGAGATGACAACAACCAGGCCATAGAAAATGTTACTATTGCCTCAGAATGGGCTGCATGGCCGACCAATGTCGGATAAAGGCGTATCACGAACAGAGGTCGAAAAGCCTGGGCCAGTCCCCCAGAATCTCCATCCACAAAACCAAGCCCAGGGAAACCCGAATGGACCTTACACTCAGCTGCAGGGAAGTCAGTCAGCCACTGCCCCACCACAACAGGGATCAGGATGTTGGACTATCACAGGGCAACAGCAACCACAGACAGGGAACCCAGCCCAGCAGGGGCTGGGACCACAACCATTGTAGGGCGGGGTAACTGTCTGGGGAGGCAATGCCTTTGCAGAAATGTAGAACCCAAGCACGAAGTAAGTTAAAAACCTCCAATGCGGATCACCCATTTCATCCACACCCCAAAGTTCACTGTACCAAAACTCAAAAGAAGAACCAATGAGGCAATATTAGGAAATTCAAGCCTTTACTTGCGCTCAGGAATTCAGGGCTGCTGCACGTGTTTTGTCGATAGGGTATCCCCACTAGAGTCCACCATTCATGGTGCCTGTGGGAGCCTAGGCCCCACTCTGCTGCTGATCGCCCAGGGGGGCCTGGCTGACCACACCCCAGTGGGAGGTCAGTCTAATGAGGGGGGCAGCGCAGCTCCTGTCCAGTCCATAAAAGCAGGTACCCAGGTCCCCGGAAGCATAAAGCCTACTGGGACGGGTTCCGATTAACAAGTCAAAGGGACCCCATTCTTGGGCATCCAGCCCGAAACCAAAATTCCTTCATGGCATGAGGTTCGAACAGCGCCACCAAAAAGACAGAAGCCTCCAGCCAAATGAAGGCCCCCTTATCGTTCCAAAACGAAGCTGTCCCCCAGTGTCGGGAGCCAGGTTTCTCGCACCCTTGATATAGTGAAACCACACAGATCCAACAGCTTGCGAAGCACTGCATGGCACCAAGTCAGTTGGAAAGGAGAATTCACCAGAACAACCAGCGATCCTTTGGCGAGGTTAGATGAATTCTTGGCCTAAAACCCCAAACTCTCCATGCAACAATTTTTCTCTTCCTTCCCCTCAAATCATCCAAGTGTCCAAAGTCTGTTCACTGGGTCATGTCCCTTCAAAACAACGAAAGAAAGGTGACACCGGTTAGAAGTCCCTACCCACAGCCAGGAACCGCAGGTCCAAACACTCTGGAAAAGATGAAGTCCAACGGAGAGGGGGGGCGCCTGGAAGAAGGGGGTCTGCAATGTCCATCACTGCTCCGAGCAAGAGTAAAACGCAGAACTTGCTCACCTCCATATTAGGCCTGGCAATAATACAACACTCAAGGCCTTACATACACCATCTAGAGAAAACAGTAAGCCCAGCCTCAAACACCGCACCATGACACGAGCAGCGATACACAGGGCCACAGAACAGTTTCCCAAGCACCTCCGTTTTCATAAAACATAATACAACAGATCACGTGAGATCTAGGGAAGCGCCCATAAGACCAACAAAAAAATCCCAAAAGAAATCTCCAGAAATGGGCGTAGCCAAGACACCTGGCGCCACAAGGGTCACGTTGCACGCTGCATGCAGAGACTAGAGGGGTACACATGTGACCTCAGGGCACGTTGTGATTGCCAACAGCATTCAATTGCGACACACCCTCTCTTTGTACATCACCCCGCACACATGTAGGTCAAAAGACATAACCCACACTGATAAGCACCCTCATGCACACATGCGCTATGAGAGATAGCATATTGAAGGGCTGGTGTCGCCCACATAGCACTATTTATTAACTGAGACCATCCACGTGCACACCAAGATCAATCCCGTAAAATATCTGTTCAGTCACAGGGAGGGGAGAGGCCCAACAACCCATACAAATTAATGCGTCCTACTCTTTTAACGTAACCCATCAAAAATAGATACCCCGACTGGGGCCACCTTCCGGTGCCTCTCTAAAAATGTGTGTGAATGCAGTGTGGAGCGCACACCCATAAAGAAAAGCACAGGAACTCCGATGAGAATGATTGATGATGGCACATGCAATACTGCACTGTTTTTTTAATTACCAAATCAACGCAGCTCTTATTCAACTGGTTGACAATAGAATGTCCAAGTGCACCACCTTTTCGGCAGCCACATCAGCACCCCGACAGGATCTACAGTGCGCGAATTAAGAACTACAAACTTTACTGTGAACTCTTTGCCTCGAACTTTGTTAACTAAAGACACTCCCAATTACCAGAGGATAACAGACGTCTCCCCTGGATTCATCCCAAGACCTGCAATGTTCAATAAGTTATGTATTACTGCATTTCTATGTACCCTCTGTTTACTATGGGTGCTGTCGCATACATTCATCACCAAATAACTGCCTAGTTGTAGGAAACCCACCTCTCTATATGGTGCTCCACAATGGGGTACACTGTGCAGAGAGGTCGGGGAGACCCTTATTGTTTACAGAGGCAAAAGTTGATAATACTAAAGCTCTATTTCTCGTAGTGTGGGCGCGCAGTTAGGCTTATTAGAGGGTAGTGCTAAGCATTTGTCGTACTCACAGAGGCAATAAATCATACACACACTCAAGGAATGAAGTTGAGACCAAATTAGAAAAGTAGTACTTATTTTTATAAAAATATTCAGACCAAGAATTTCGGGTACAAGGTAAATACTTTTCGCAATATGATAAAATCACAATAGATGCAAGAATCGCAATTACGCACAATACGTTTCCTATGGAAGGAAAAAGGCAATGCAGTTGCTTTAGTGGTTCACCTTTTGGAATTGGAAGGTTCAGGGGCCAAGGCCAAGTTCTCGGGAGCTTCCTGGATTACACCAGGAGCAAGGAAAATGGGACTTTGTAGTTGGCGCGCAACAAAGACAGGGGGCCACCTACAAAAGCAAATCAAAGAGTGACTTGCAGTCAAGTACGAAGGCTCTCAAGGGAGAGTGGAGGTTGCAAGGGCTCTGGGGCCATGGGAACACAGCTGGTTTGAGGATGCCCCGGCCGGTTGGGCTGGGTGCAGTGAAGATGTGCAGCTGGGCAATGGAAAAGAAGTACCTCGCGGTCAGGGGCTGGAACCTTGGAGCGACAATTCTGGAGCTGCTGGGCCACTGCTAAGGTGGGTCTCTGGAGTCCTGAGGTCCCCTGCCGGGTGCTGTCTCGCTGTAGAGTTGGAGTCCGCCTGGACTCGGTTTTGTATGTTTTTGCAGCAAAGGGTCCGGTACCCTGGAAATTGGTGCCTTTCAGCTCCGGTGGGTCCTGGGGCCTCAAGACTTGGTGCAGGGGCTAGCTGACCCTCCAGAGCAAGTGTTCCTTTGGCTGGCACTCTGAGACGTCGGTCGGGCTGGGGAGCCGGAAGATGCTGGACCAGACTTCGCTGTTTAGGAGGCCTGCGGCTGCAGGGAGATAATACCTGTATCTCAAGAGAGTTTCTCTGGCAATTTGCAAAGAGCTGAAGACTCTCTTGGGTTCTTGGAGCCCAGTCAGCGACGACCTGTGTACTGTGATACTATGACACTGCATGGGATATAGGTAAGACACTCCTCTAGCAGGCCTTAGCCGTAAGGCAGGGTGCACTATATCTCCTGTGAGGGCATATCTGCATGAGCAGCATATTGCCCCTGCAATATCCATGTTGATTCCTGGATATTGTAAGTGACCAGAGAAGCCATAGTAAGTACATGGGCTGGGTACTCATCATTACGAGGTCCCCAGCTCCATGATGGCTTCCCTGAAGTATGGGATGTTAGGTACCAAACATCTCTTCATAATAAACCTGCACTGATTCCAGTGTCAGATTTTTTTTATCTTAGAGGAGTCCCCTGAAACCTACCAACCCTCAGTGTGGTCATCGACTGGCCTAAGCCAGGCTGCTACCACCAAACAGTGTTCTGACCTCATGAGGTGAGTGCCTGCATGCTCAGAGGTAAAAAACAATGCCTTTCCTAGGGGGAGGTGTTCACACCTCCCCCTGGTCAGGAAGAGCCATTTGTGGCAGGGAGCTTCAAAGGCCTTGCCGCATTTGTAATGCAACCCCAGCCTCTCCTGTTAGAGGGAGCATGCCCCACTTCCTGTCCTCACCCCCTTTTTGGCTGGAGGACAGACGGAAAAATGCAGAAAGAATAGGAGGCGTGCCCCCCTCTGCCAACTCCACTACTCAGGTGCCGGAGGCCAGGTGAAGTACACTTTTCAGTACCCACCATCTTGAAGATGGTGGGACTTATCCAATCAGGGCTTGTTCTATGTCCCCCTCGCATAGGAGGGGGGCATAATAGAGGGTGTAGACACCCCAGGTATGGGGCCCATCGGCCACTATCTCTCACTCCCGTGTAATGCCCCAAAATCTAGTGTTTAGGTGGCATCCTGAGACTCAGAACCTCAGTTCCTGACGACCTAAGAAGAGCCGGACACCACAGGGTAACACCAGCAGAGAAGACTGCAGAGAACTACTGACTTGGCCCCAGCCCTACCAGCCTGTCTGCAGCCCTCGATGATTCTGCACCAAAAGATGACTCGTCCTGCAGCCCAGCGACCTCTAGAACCCTGGGAGGACTGACTGCCTTCAATAAAGACCAAGATCTTCCGGTTACAGCGGACCTGTTCAAAAGCAAACATTTTCTAAGTAAAGACTGTGCGACCTGAAGAACTGCTAAGCCTGACCCCAGTTCCACCTCTGCACCCAACGCCACTGGCCCGAGTCCAAGAGGCCCATTGGCTCCAGCAAGGTTCCCCAGCACTCCGGAGCCCGAGTCCACCGTGAGCTGACCTCTTCCGGCTCCTCGATGTCGCCTGCAGCCTCTGCACTGAGAACCCCGCACTCGGGAACTGATCCGGTAATACGTGGCTGACACCAAAAGACATCCCTGCGCCCATCTGTCCTGGGCCTTGGTGAAGAGGACCAAAGGTGCCCCAACATCCCAGAGCATTGCAACTTACCTCTACAGCTCTTGGTTTCCTCTGACCGGCCACCTGGTCTGAGCCTGCAGCCCTTTTCCAATTTGGCCTGCCTCCATTGCTTTTCATTGGGCACCCAACGCTGTGTTGGCACCCTGCATCCAGCCGCCCGTGTGCCGCTGGTGGTGTAGTGCTGGTGGTGCCTTGGGCCCTGTCCAGTGTTGGCCTCAACCCCGCAGACTGGTCTCCCAAGACGCTGCTACTTACCTATAAGAAGCCTCTGTCCAATTGCCTCCAATCCCCATTAGTTTGTATTGAGCGCCTGACCTCGAACTTGCACCCTGCAGCCCGCCGCCCCTGTGCCTCTGGTGGTGCACTGTTGGTGCTAAATGGAACCTTGCCCAATGCTGACCTTAACTTTCAAAGATTGGTCTTGTAAGTTGATGTTGCATATATGTATGTTGAATGTGTTCTTCCTCCCATAGGTTAACATTGCAAAATCTGAAAAATTGCACTAAGGAGTCTATTACGATGGCGGGCGGACAAAGTCCGTCCACCACCGTAACGGTGAACGGGACCAACCGCCAGAGGTGCGGCGGTCCCGCTGTGGCCATTAGGATGCGACCGCCACCCTGGCGGTCGCATCCTGCATATTTAACATTGTGGCGGGCGGTGCTTTGTGCAGCACCCGCCACAATGCCAAATATGCATGTTGTGCATTGGCATGCACAACGTGACAGGCACCGCGCGGTGCCTGCCACCTCATGCATTCCAATGTAGGGGGATACCATAGGTACCCCCCAAGTGCACCACCCACCCCAACACCACGGGGGCCCGCAACAGGCCCCCAAATGCAAACACCGCATGCCTTTCCATGGCGGCATCGCCGCCATGGAAAGGCCAAACTCCGCTGACATCTTAATATGGCGGGCGCCACCATATTATTGCCCAGGACCGCACGGCAGGTAATCGTAACAATTGCCTGCCTGCGGTAAAGCGGCGGACAGTCTTTCCGTCCACCGCTGGGCCCCCGCCATCGTAATAGGGCGGGGGGTAAATGGCGTGCGGGCGGGGAAAGATGTCGGGCGGATCGCCACCGCCGGTCGGGCGGTGGCGATCCGCCCGACATCATAATGGACCCCTAAGTGTCTACTTTTTACTCTGAAAAGTATTTAAATTGCAAAACTAATATAACCAAGTACTATTTTTATAAATTGGTCTTGGATGTATTCATTGAGTCTGTGTCTCATTTATTGCCACTGTGAGTACAACAAATGCTTAGCAATACCCTCTCATAAGCCTAACTGCTCGCCCACAATACCACAAAACAGAGCATTAGTATTATCTACTTTAGTCTCTGTAAAGCCTCTGGGGATTCCCTGGACTCTCTGCACACTATACCTCATTTTGGTATAGTATATAGAGAGCCAGCTTCCTACAGGGCGCCATAGGGGAGGATACTGTGAGAAGTTGGCCTGGTATATGCTGTCCACTAATTAAATTGGGCACCTTGCACCAGTCCAAACGACCCTTATTGATGATTAGGTTAAAGACAACCTTTATTGAAAGCTATTCTAGTGGTAGCTTTGGAGAGCAGCCTTCAGGCTAAGTCTCGAAGGAATGTAAAGCAGCTTGTTTTACCAGTATATAACCTCCTGAATGACCAAATGAAAGGAGAACCACACCAGGTATATATAAAATATATGTATTTATTACTAAACACTCTCTACTAACCTCTTTATGAGATTAGAGAACAAGACACACAATATTAAATCACTAGAACGCAAGTAAATAGCACAATACACAGCGGGCTCCAGGGGGAGACCGAACCATATACTAAGAAAGTGGTATAAGAACCACGACTTGACTAGACACAGTGCCTAGAGCACGTAGAATCGCTGGGACCCCAAGGAACCACCCAAGGTAGTGACACAGGGGACCCACGGAGGACAGGTGCAGTGTGGGAACACAGACGCGAGCTCCGTACAACTCTATGGGAAAGTCGCGGTTGGAAATTTAAAGATTAAGGACACTTAGGAGAGGACTTTAAGCAAACCCAGCTAAACATAGGAGATTCTAAGGCCAGCACCCTTGAGAATACTGAGGTACCCATGTTACCTATCCCAGAGGAGCCGGGTGCATAGGGGTCAAGTGGTGTCGGAAACCCTCGTCGTTTTCAATGGCGTGATGCGAAAAAGAGAAGAGATGCCGTGGAGAAGAAAAGTGTCCGGTGTGATCCAAGCCTGGATCAGAGATGAGAAGAACCTGAAAGCAGAGGGGACAAAGTCTGGGTCACTTCACGTGACCAGGAGCGGAGCAATCGAATGCCCACCGATGGGTGCTTCAGGTGAGATGAGGTGAAGCTTGACTCTGCAGCCACGGGGACCAGGAGACATCTACGATGACCACAGTCCGGATTCGAGCTGTCCCACGAAGGATGTCGAGTGCTGGGGGGACAGTGTCCGGATGGAACACCAACCAGCCTTGGCAACGGCAACCCACGCAGTCAGAGGAAAGATGCTTCTGTGAGGACCAGCAAGGTCCTGGGGACTCCCCAAGTGATGGAGAGTCAGGGCACGTCTGGAGCAACCAGGGAAGCCCACTGAAAGTTAAAGTTGCCTTCTCAGGGACCCACAGGCCAACAGACCAGGGATCGCGAAGGGACCTTGAGCTGAATCACTAAATACCAGCCCACGGAACACTCGTGGAGTGTAGGCCGGAAATCTTCGGTGCAATTACTGCTCGGGGTCAGGACTATAAGTAGCACAAAGCACAGCTTCAAGGATCGCCGAAAAGCATATGCTGCTGCAAATGTACACGGTGCCCAGGGGTACAGGTTTAACGGTCCCCACGAGGGATATGGGCCTCAGAATTGCTGAGAGCGCAGATCGACCTCGGAGACCTCGGGAACCCACCTCCTGTGTTCCAGAAATCTTCGGAGTCCTTCGGGAGCTTCATAGATGCAAACCGGTCAGATGCGTTTAGGTGCCTGCTCAGCAGGGGAGTAACTCCTTTACTCCAAGGGAGATTCTTCAGTCGTCCAGCAAAGCGTAGATCGTCGAAGGATACTTGGTTTCTGTAGCCGAGTTTAGTCCAGGTAATATCTAAAGTCCTGTAGTAAGGGGTTCCTACTTTATACCCAAGGAAGGGATGGGACAAACTCTGGGGACCCACCTATGGGAGGGTCAGGACAGAGGGGTGGCTACACCCATGTCCTTTGTCCAATTTCGCGCCAGAGCAGGAGCAAATGGCTCCTGCAACCGGTTTGAGCTGGACTATGCACAGGGACACCAAATGTGCCCCCAGTGCAGACATCAAAGCACTCTGAGAGTGCACCCACCCAGCCCCAATACACTAAAGCCTGTTTGGGAGGTGGTCACACCTCCCTGTGACAGGAAACCTATTGTCAAGCCTTCCCCTGTCGGAGTTTCGTCCAGCAGCAGGAGGGCAGACTCGTGTCTGTGGCTGGCAGCATCCATTTTGTGATGCCAGGGTTCTGTGAAGCTGGTACCGGGTGTACCGGTGTGGTCATATTTCTCCCTCTAGGAGGGTGGAATCATACCTCCCACACCAGTTACTGGTGTGGAGGTATGATTCCAAGGTGTTTGACACCAAACACAACATGTTTCCATGCAGCCATATTAAAGTTAGCATTTACAGCGAGGTTATAATGCACTTAAGTATATATGGTTGGCTGCATCACAAACAACCCCGGAGAATAGGTTCTGAAGGCTGCAGAGGGGCTCTGCTCATGCATGGGCACCCTCTCACATAAAACCCAGCACCCTGCCTTCAGGATTGATAAGGCCTGCCATAGGGGTGACTGATAGGTTTATATGTGCAGTGATTAGGATAGATATAGTGAACCTATATCTAAGTAAGGGGTACATGCACCACCTTACACAGGCTGCAGTAGCAGACCTGTGGTGTCATTTTAAATGGTCTCTCAGGGGTGGCATAATACATGCTGCAGCCCCTGGGAGGCCTCTTGGGTACCTATGCCCTGGGTACATAGTATACATATACTAGGGACTTATAAGGGTACCCCAGAATCCAATCTGGAGTGTACCTAAAGTACATGAACAACCAATTTAGGGAGAAAGCAGATAGACTGGGGTCCTGATTAGCAGGATCCCAGCCAGACTAGTCAAAAACCAGCAAAACACCAGAAAAAAGTGGGGGTAACCATGCAGTCAGATTCCATCTTCCTACATAACCCCCCCCCCCCCAAACGAAAGGAGATAAGGCTAACCTTGTCCAGTTGAGCCTTTATTGACTAAGTGGCCATATAAGGAAGGTCCTGCACTAGCATGGATACCCCCTGTCTTATGGTCCACTAAGCAGTCCCTACCCCTAAGGGTATGGGATGGTCTCCAAAAGTTGGGATTTCTACCTGTAGGGTGTTTTGGCAAAGTAAAAGGCTGGTGGGGTGTCTGAGTAGAGAACTGAGGCCCTAATAAAGTTGGCCTCAGCTTCCTCAGATCACTGGTCACCATGGAGGCCTTTCTTTCCATGACTGAGTTGTATCTGGCCCTAAGGGTCGACCTCTGGCTGCCTACAGCTGGGGGTTGGGTCCCTCTGGTTGGAACACTGGAGGGACATCGTAGGTTTGGAACCACTTGGTCCCAGGTTTGCCTTGGCCCAACAGAATCCATCTGGGGGAGGTCCCTATCCAATGGTAAGAGGGATCCCTCAATGGTTTGAGGAATTTTCACCTGGCTAGGGCTACTAGACTGGGTGCCCCTAATCTGTGGATGAGGGGGTTCCTCTGGAGAATGGGCCCTTAGGGGTCCACTGACCTCCCTGACCTCTGCAGCCCTAGGCTGAGTGAGGTAGGGTAGAGAGGGGCAGGATACCTGCTCCAGACTGGGTACCACCTTGGAAGGGTCCCCTGCCATCAGGGGTGTTGCCAGGCCTGACCACCTCTGGCGCAGTTCCTTTACTAGGGGTAGGATCAGATCCCTGAGGAAGCTGACCCTTACCTATAGTCTGGGGGGTAGAAGACTTTTCTTCAACCCTTCTGCTCTCTTGTGGAGTAGAGTGGGCCATTCTTTCAGGCTCCACCACTTCAAAATTTCCCTGGGATGGGGCTGAGGCCCTAAGAACCCCACCAACTTTCTCAGGGAGGCCTAACATTCTTAAATGGGCCCGGTATTCAACTTCAGCCCAGGCTGAAATTTCCAGATCATTGCCCAACAGGCAATCTACAGGCAAGTTTGGGGACACTGTCACTCTCTTTGGGCCAGTGACCCCTCCCCAGCTGAGATTGACTATGGCCATGGGATGATCTGTTTTAATACCATCAATGTTGGTCACCTGGTACTTAATCTCAGGTAAAAGCTGTTGAGGGGGGACTAGTTTCCCTGTCACCATGGTGACACTAGCCTCTGTGTTTCTGAATGCCACAGCTTTCTGACCATTTATCAGTGGCTCCTGTCTGTACTTGCCCAAAGAATTAGGACTCACAGTAAAAGTGGCAAATCCCATGCCACCATCACAGACTAAGGAGGCCTGTGAGGAGGACTTTGATAAACTGGGGTCTACCTCAGTTCCCCATACCAACCCACCTAACTTTTTGGGTGCATTACTACCACCTGGGGGATTACTACTTGTAGTACCAGGAGGAGTGGTAGTATTGCTGGGAGGAACATTTTCCTTATTGCTGGCCTTAGGGCAACTGGGGTCATTTTTCTAGTGGCCAGGCTTCTTACATATATGGCAATAAGGTTTCTTTTCAGGGAGGAAGGAGTTTGGGACCCACCCCCAGAAGAGGACTTTTGGGGCCCTGTAGTGGATTTATCTTTTGATTTATCCCCACCTTTCTCTTGGTTTTTGGAAGAATCTTTCTTCTGGTCACCACCCTGATTCTTTGGCTTTACTCTGGTTCTGACCCATTTGTCTGCCTTCTTTCCCAATTCTTGGGGAGAGGTCAGATCAGAGTCCACCAGGTACTGGTGTAAAAGCTGGTTTTGACAATTATTAAGGATCTGCTCCTTATAATCAAATTGTACAATCCTAAAAAGTCATGCACCTTGCTGCCATGTATCCAGCCCTCCAGAGCCTTAGTAGCACAATCTACAAAGTCAACCCAGTCCTGAGTCTGTGCCTTTTGGGGGTCTCTGAACTTTATCCTGTATTGTTCAGTGGTTAAGCCAAACCCATCAATCACAAGCACTCTTCAGGACTTTGTGATTATCAGCATCCTCTTCTCTAACAGTGAGGAGCTTGTCTCTACCTTTGTCTGCAAAGGAGAGCCACAAGATTGCTGCCCACTGCTCCTGAGGCACCCTCTGTACCTTATAGGCCCTCTCCAGTGCAGTTATCCATTTGTGGATGTCATCCCCACTCTGGTAGGGAGGGACAATCTTGTTCAGGTTCCTATGGTCATGAGTATGTTCTCTACTCCTAGGGACACTGTTGCTGCCACTATGGGGCTCTAGCCCCAACTTCTTAGAAGCTCTGTGAAGCTCCAGGGATTCCCTATCTAAGGCCAATTGCACTCTCTTGATTCTGAGTTTAGCTCTCTCAAACTCAAGCAGTTGGCACTTCCTCTCTTAAGAGGACTCCCTTTTATGAGAGGCAGAGGTCCTATGAGAAGCAGAGCTCCCTACAGATGTACCAGAATGATTAGATTCCTGAGAAGGAGATCTTGATCTTCTTGGTAAACTGTTAACCCTTCCAGGTGGGGTAAAGAGAGGGCCCCGAGGCCTCCTTCCTCACCTTCAGGAAGAATTGGATTGTCCAGGGTAGAATCATTTTGATCCTCCTGGCCAGCATCAGAGTCCAGGTCATTGAAGTTCTGAATTCCTGGCCTTTCCTCTTCTGCTGTCCCACCCAACTTGCCTGCCTCATCAGACCCTGGGGTCTTTCTGAGGTCTTCTAAAATCAAACTCTCTATGAGGACGTTGAGTGTTTGGGTTTTCCCTGTCTTCAGTTTCCTAGATGTACACATGGTTCTCAATTCTTGGAATGAGAGATGGTCATACTTAGTTGGCAAGGAGCCACTGGCTTCAGGCCTAGAAGACATGCTAGTGTGGTGTGGTGTATGCACATACCTACCCTAGTGGGAACTGAAACTCTCTTGAGTTGGAGAAAGGGTGTGCTAGGCACTTGACTTACCCAACTCTAAGTTCAGTAGAACTTACTTTATTCTAGTCTTAATTTATATGTACCTAAGTACCTTTAGTGGTTTTCAGTTAGTCACTCAATGAGATTATCTGGTAAAACAATAGCAAGCTTGAATCCCAACCGCTGCACACCAATGTGAGAAGTTGGCCTGGTATATGCTGTCCACTAATTAAAGTGGGCACCTTGCACCAGTCCAAACGACCCTTATTGATGATTAGGTTAAAGACAACCTTTATTGAAAGCTATCCTAGTGGTAGCTATGGAGAGCAGCCTTCAGGCTAAGTCTCGAAGGAATGTAAAGCAGCTTGTTTTACCAGTATATAACCTCCTGAATGACCAAATGAAAGGAGAACCACACCAGGTATATATAAAATATATGTATTTATTACTAAACACTCTCTACTAACCTCTTTATGAGATTAGAGAACAAGACACACAATATTAAATCACTAGAACGACAGTAAATAGCACAATACACAGCGGGCTCCAGGGGAGACCGAACCATATACTAAGAAAGTGGTATAAGAACCACGACTTGACTAGACACAGTGCCTAGAGCACGTAGAATCGCTGGGACCCCAAGGAACCACCCAAGGTAGTGACACAGGGGACCCACGGAGGACGGAGTGCAGTGTGGGAACACAGACGCGAGCTCCGTACAACTCTATGGGAACGTCGCGGTTCGAAATTTAAAGATTAAGGACACTTAGGAGAGGACTTTAAGCAAACCCAGCTAAACATAGGAGGTTCTAAGGCCAGCACCCTTCAGAGTACCGAGGTACCCGTGTTACCTATCCCAGAGGAGCCGGGTGCATAGGGGTCAAGTGGTGTCGGAAACCCTCGTCGTTTTCAATGGCGTGATGCGAAAAAATACTGCTGCCGTGGAGAAGAAAAGTGTCCGGTGTGATCCAAGCCTGGATCGGAGATGAGAAGAACCTGAAAGCAGAGGGGACAAAGTCCGGGTCACTTCACATGACCAGGAGCGGAGCAATCTAATGCCCACCGATGTCGGGTGCTTCAGGTGAGATGAGGTGAAGCTTGACTCTGCAGCCACGGGGACCAGGAGACGTCTACGATGACCACAGTCTGGATTCGAGCTGTCCCACAAAGGATGTCGAGTGCTGGGGGGTCAGTGTCCGGACGGAACACCAACCAGCCTTGGCAACGGCAACCCACGCGGTCAGAGGAAAGATGCTTCTGTGAGGACCAGCAAGGTCCTGGGGACTCCCCAAGCGATGGAGAGTCAGGGCACGTCTGGAGCAACCAGGGAAGCCCACTGAAAGTTAAAGTTGCCTTCTCAGGGACCCACAGGCCAACGGACCAGGGATCGCGAAGGGACCTTGAGCTGAATCACTAAATACCAGTCCATGGAACACTCGTGGAGTGTAGGCCGGAAATCTTCGGTGCAATTACTGCTCGGGGTCAGGACTACAAGTAGCCCAAAGCACAGCTTCAGGGATCGCCGAAAAGCATATGCTGCTGCAAATGTACACGGTGCCCAGGGGTACGGGTTTCACGTTCCCCACGAGGGATACGGGCCTCAGAATTGCTGAGAGCGCAGATCGACCTCGGAGACCTCTGGAACCCACCTCCTGTATTGCAGAAATCTTCGGAGTCCTTCGGGAGCTTCGTAGATGCAAACCGGTCAGATGCGTTTAGGTGCCTGCTCAGCAGGGGAGTAACTCCTTTACTCCAAGGGAGATTCTTCAGTCGTCCAGCAAAGCGTAGATCGTCGAAGGATACTTGGTTTCTGTAGCCGAGTTTAGTCCATGTAATATCTAAAGTCCTGTAGTCATGGGTTCCTACTTTATACGCAAGGAAGGGGTGGGACAAAGTCTGGGGGCCCACCTATGGGAGGGTCAGGACAGAGGGGTGGCTACACCCATGTCCTTTGTCCAGTTTCGCGCCAGAGCAGGAGCAAATGACTCCTGCAACCGGTTTGAGCTGGACTATGCACAGGGACACCAAATGTGCCCCCAGTGCAGACATCAAAGCACTCTGAGAGTGCACCCACCCAGCCCCAATACACTAAAGCCTGTCTGGGAGGTGGTCACACCTCCCTGTGACAGGAAACCTATTGTCAAGCCTCCCCCTGCTGGAGTTTCGTCCAGCAGCAGGAGGGCAGACTCGTGTCTGTAGCTGGCAGCATCCATTTTGTGATGCCAGGGTTCTGTGAAGCTGGTACCGGGTCTACCGGTGTGGTCATATTTCTCCCTTTAGGAGGGTGGAATCATACCTCCCACACCAGTTACTGGTGTGGAGGTATGATTCCAAGGTGTTTGACACCAAACACGACATGTTTCCATGCAGCCATATTAAAGTTAGCATTTACAGCGAGGTTATAATGCATTTAATTATATATGGTTGGCTGCATCACAAACAACCCCGGAGAATAGGTTCCGAAGGCTGCAGAGGGGCTCTGCTCATGCATGGGCACCCTCTCACATAAAACCCAGCACCCTGCCTTCAGGATTGATAAGGCCTGCCATAGGGGTGACTGATAGGTTTATATGTGCAGTGATTAGGATAGATATAGTGAACCTATATCTAAGTAAGGGGTGCATGCACCACCTTACACAGGCTGCAGTAGCAGACCTGTGGTGTCATTTTAAATGGTCTCTCGGGTGGCATAATACATGCTGCAGCCCCTGGGAGGCCTCTGGGGTACCTATGCCCTGGGTACATAGTATACCATATACTAGGGACTTATAAGGGCACCCCAGAATCCAATCTGGAGTGTACCTAAAGTACATGAACAGCCAATTTAGGGAGAAAGCAGATAGACTGGGGTCCTGATTAGCAGGATCCCAGTCAGACTAGTCAAAACCCAGCAAAACACCAGAAAAAAGTGGGGTAACCATGCAGTCAGATTCCACCTTCCTACAGATACTATTTGGCCTCAAGACTTTCCATAGAAGAGATTCTTGGAGGTAGCAAAACCATCACATCAGTTCACGAACACGTCCGCTCCCGCTTCAGTCTTTGGTCCTAGGGTGGCCCTAAGCACATCTGGGGCAACCTTCTTTAATAACAAATGGACCCCAGACATGGAGTTCCAGTGTAGGGCCCTCCACCTCGATGATATGAAGGGTAATGAGCCTAGTAGGGGATGGGTGAACAACGGCATAGATACCCCATGTCAGGAAATCTGGGACACAGAGGTGAATTGATATACGTGGCTAGAAGGAAAGGGGAAACCTCTAATTGTAACAGAAACTTACACAGTATTCCTTGTGTTTCAGAGTCAAAGGAATCATTCCATCGAGAACAAATTAAATGTGTGGCACAATACTGCACATTCCAGACATGCAATGGGGCACCTCCATGCTGACAGATACTTACTGGCAGTGCGGCGACTTTGCCTACACGCAGCTCATTCCCGATGGCATGGCCTCTGCTTCCTCGTCACCATACACACGCCGACCCTGGTCATTACCAGAGAAAATCAGTCAGAATTGCACCAACACCGGCGAAAGAAGACAACTCTGTTGCATCAGGCTCGAGAAAAAAGAACTGCTGATTATTTTGGCTGGGCTCAGGAGAATAACATACCAGAACAATTCGGACTGTTTTCTCACACACAAGTAAACACTGGAGGGTCCGTACCCTTCTTCCTCGTGCAGATGAAAGCGAATGCCCGCTGGTTACAAATAACCAGGTGGGAGATGTTCAAGTTGATGAATAGCACTGAGCTCGGCCCTAAATGAGATCAAGGAAGAACTGAGAGCCAACCGCCTCATGGTGATCCAACGTCGATATGTATTGGACTTAATGACTACAATGGAGGGAGGGGTGTGTGCCAAGATAGGTGTGTCCTGCTGCACGTTTATCCCAGGCAATGACCTGGATAACGAGCCTCTGACTCTTGCCATCCAAGCACTGCACTGTTTACAAAGAGACATATGTGAGGAGGGAGGTGCCCCTGAGCAGGAATGGTATATGAACTGTTTTCCTGGCTCCCCCGGTGGCTGACCGTACTGTGTACGTCATTGTTGCCCATTTTCATATTTTTATTGTTCTAGTGTGGTTTCCTGCAATTGGGGGTTTCCTGCTGTAAAAACGCGCTCCTCATATTGGGTACAATGCAAGTAACTAGGGAAGTAGTAATAGTCAAAACAGAAGAACAACAAGTCCCCAATAATGTGACTGTCATGAAGTATGGGCTAGATAATGTAGTTGAAAATTGAACTAGACGGGGAATGTTAAATTTGATAGAATGAATGCCATTGTTTATAATAATACATTCGCACATAAAAACAAAATCGCATCATTATTATCAAATTTGCCCGTCATAAACTCTCCATCAACCTCGACTCAGAAATACATGATCAGGCAGGCTCTGCGACCTAGGCCTGAGGTTACTGATTGACAGGTCGGGTGGCACGTAGCCGGCAGACAAATGCATGAACAGGAAACTCAGGTCCATCCCCCAGATAAGCGCAGCTGCACCACAATGGTCCAGGGAAATTGGCCTCAATAAAGCACACAGGGCCAGGGTGTGCACATTCCCAAAACACCATAAGGTCAGATGCCACATGAAGTTAGGAATACACAGCCAATCAGGACACAGCACACACAGTACACGCAGTGATCACGTGCCCCTCATGCTGGACATCTGAACACGTTACCAACTGGCCCCCAATGTGCCCAGGCATGGTCGAGGCCCACCTGCATTTGCTATCAGTGGCCTTATTTATGACTCCATAGACAAAACCCTCATTCTTTTTCCAAACAAGGATCACCGGAAGTACTTTATGATACCCAAAGACATGTATAAAACTCTGTTCAGATTGATTGTACTTTGAGACAGTCCTCAGACCCGCTTCTGTAACTGTGCTCCCGGCCGAAGTGTTTAATTAAACCAACTGTTCCTATTTTGCCAAATGCCTCTTGTCTTTTGTTTTTTCAAGGTAAATTCATATCTGAGCAACACAAGGGCATGTCTCTCCCGGTGACATGCACGGACAGGTTCATGTCTCTTCCAGTGACATGTAGGAGCAGAATCATGTCTCTCCCGGTGACATACAGGGGCAGTTTCATGTCTCTTTTGGTGACATATAGGCATAGAACACATATGCAGGGACAGATTATGACTCTCAAACTGACATGCAGGGACAGGTTCATGTCTCTCCTGGTGACATACAGGTGCAGATTCATGTCTCTCCCGGTGACATGCAGGGGTAGATTGATGTCTCTCTTGGTGACATACAGGTGCAGATTCATGTCTCTCCCGGTGACATGCAGAGAAAGGTACATGTCTCTCCCGGTGACATACAGGGGCAGATTCTTGTCTCTCCCAGTAATACCCAAACACACAAAATAGGAGTAGGAGAAAAGAGAAACGTATAACAAATGTAGTGTGTGGCACACGTTTTGTTTTTGAAAGCTGCCCTCCCCCACAAATTGTGGCATGCTTCATCATTGGGCTTGCTGTTGACACCCTGCGCAGACCAACGTCTGGGATGGAGCAAAGGGAAGGGGAAGACAATACAAACAAAAAGTTCCAGGGATCAAAAATGAATTGTAGTGCAGAGGTTAGAAATAAAACAGGCTCAGGAATATCCACTATATGTTTTATTCCTGGACTTCCTAGTCAGGATTAAAATATATATAGGATGGTGGTGGCAGGGTGAGTTATTGGCCCCACATCCCTCCTATCTGCATGTCTGTCAGCACGTTTCAGACGATTTGTTTTAGCCCTGAAAGGGTCTTCCAGCTTCCGTCAGGACCTTAGATCCCCTATTCCCCCACTCTCCTACCTTCCTTTGCTGGTAGGTTGAAGTCTGATCCATTCTGGTCTGTGGGCTTCTATACACACTGCGGTGATACCGAGTTTCACAAATGTGAATGCTCTAATAGGTGCTGGAGTGTGTGCGGCACCCTGTAGTCAAACATTTGTCAAGGTGAGACCGCCGCTCCTTTCATTCTCTCTGCGTGCCAGTAATATGCATGCACATATTATGTGTCTCCCAGTGACATACAGGCACAGATTCATGTCTCTTCCGGTGACATGCAGGGGAAGATAATATCTCTCCCGGTGACATGCAGGTACAGATTCATGTCTCTTCCGGTGACATGCAGGCACAGATAATGTCTCTCCCAGTGACATACAGGGGTAGATTCATGACTCTGCCGGTGACATGCAGGGGCAGATTCATGTCTCTCCCAGTGGCATGCAGGGACAGGTTCATGTTTCTCCCGGTGACATGCAGGGACAGATTCATGTTTCTCCCGGTGACATGCAGGGACAGATTCATGTCTCTTCTGGTGACATGCAGGGGAAGATAATATCTCTCCCGGTGACATGCAGGAACAGATTCATGTCTCTTCCGGTGACATGCAGGGAAAGATAATATCTCTCCTGGTGACATGCAGGGACAGATTAATGTCTCGCCCAGTGACATGCAGGGATGTCGTAGGGATTCTGCACATATACAGAGCTATGCACAGGTTAATAGGACCTCGGAGTATAGTGGTGAGCCAACCTTAAACCGTAGTACCTACAACCCTAATCCGGCTAGCATTAGCGTCTCATTAGCAGCGTAGCTACCAATGATTAGACAACCCAGAACACGGTATCTCTCTCTCAGGACTCGCAGGAGCAAGGACACCCTTTCGTTACTCACTCATACCTGTCCACAACTTGCGTAATAAGAGACACTGTATAGTTTAAAATGTTTATTTCAACTATCGTGCTCTAATATACAGTACACGTGTAAGTACTATCAGCATAATGCATAAGAATAATATAATCAGCATAGTTACAATTCCATAGAATACAAACGGGGATAGCATTATATAAAGACAGTGGATATAGGGCTAAATGACCTGTCCACCCTCCCCGTGCTAATAACTAGTTTATTATAAAAACAGAAGACCTCTGGGTATTGTCAGGCAGACCCCCATACCTCAATATCTAGATGCAGGGTTTACATCATCAGACAAGCACAGCTCTTCCCTCTGGAAAGGTTTTTCTCCAAGTGCCCCTGACACCGAAATCACAATATTAAATGCACACGAATTTCCCCAGTGCAGCTGCAATCAGTGTTATGTCTAAGCTCGAGGGACTGACCAGATCAGCAAGAACAAGTGACTTCGCCTTCCGACCTTGTACATGATCTGCAGACATGACCCAGAGTTATCAGGAAGAAGGATAAAAAAGGCACGCAGTTCGAAAATAGCAAAGTCTGGAAAACAAGGGCACAAAGTAACGCGAGGAAAGAGGCATCATGGCAGCCAGGCCCAAGCTAACTTAGCAAAGCAGTCTATGAGTCCACAAACCACACGACACCCTCCCCTGGTCAGTCCAGTGGCATAGACATAGGACGAAGACAGAGTTCAAATAGATGGAGCAGAATGGCAAGGTTCGATGCGGAATAGGCCCCAAAGAAGGACATAAACCAGCATTTAAAAAAAGAAAAATGAAACAACAAAAACAAATCCAGTGGGGCAGAAACGCTGAACGTGGAGACCCCTCAATCTAAAAGAGTGGAACAGCAGAAAAACGCCACACCTTCCAAGAGGGCATCGTTGGAATCGCCAGAAAAAAGAGATGCCATCCAGTCCAATAAATCAAAACTGCATTCATGTTCCTCACAAGAGGCAGTAGCGAACAGCAGTGCGGGACAACTTGCGTGATAATCAATATAACTTCGTTGTAGGAGATTCTGAGCAGCCGCCCAGATATCCCATTGTGCCAAAATTCCAAGTGCAGCTGCACGCGCCATATAGCCAGGTCCAGAACAGTCTCGTTCATGGGCCTCTAAGGGACCCACCAACTGGACAAAATCCGGGCGAGACAGAGACGTATTGGAGAGGCAATAATCCAAGGACCATGAGAAAGGACATCGGATGCAAGACATCAGAGGTTGCACGCAAGTGAAATACGCAAAGCGAAAAGAAAGTTTGTAAGATACACCAAGTGTCGCCAATGGCAGGACGCCGAAGCCGGCGAGGAGACGTTCACGGAGCACCCGAAGGCGTCTGCGGTCGAGGCGAGCTCCATGAGGTGCAGCCATTGCGTAGTAAACAAATCAAAAGTAGTATTCCAGCAGCTAACGCTAGGATCAATGGAAAGCCGCCAAAGACACTGGAAAAAATAGAATGAATAAAAGCCGGTATTACACCAAATATAGTTTGAAAGGAGGTAACAAGGCCAGAGCCCACAACTTTAAAAAAATGCACAAGACCTTCAGTGCGAGATGCATTGAAAATGCGGTGAATTAACTCACCGAAATGTTGTGGGAGGTTTGTGTTTAGCAGGGCCTGTATTTCACTGTGAGTACTCGCCACCTGGAGAACAAATGTCTCCCGCGCGGATGTGAGCATAACCTCCTGATTCAATAATAGTGCCTTTATTCTGCTCAATTTATTGAAATCTGCCTTCAAAGTTGGAATGGAAGGCCAAATTGAACTATCTACAATGCCATGCGGGGAGGAAACAGCACATTTTTGCAGCAGACAACTCTGTGGGAAACAGTTACAATATAGGGTATACCGGCAAGCATGCCACACCAGTCCTGATTATTTAGAAGGAGATAGCTGCCGTTAGCAAGCACAGTGAAAGTAGGAGAGATAGAAGGAGCAGGAATTCCCTTTAGAATACAAGCAAGATTCGGAGCTGAAACATTACAAGCTCCGTGCAATGTAATGTGTTTACAAACAAGGGAATGACCCACAGTAGAATCGCATGACTCCCCTGTGAGAAAAACTTCCTTCCCGTCCCTAAGACATCTATACATGAAAGACAGGGACCACAGTTCATGCAGGAAAGCACTTCCCAAAGGCTGAAAACGACCGACAGGAAAATGTTTCATGCAGGAACTAAACTCAAATAAAGAAAAAGGCAAAGCTATAACCCCGTGTACTAGCCACGCAGCAGAATCCAATTCTGCTACCGAGAATGGTAATGGCTCTATCCTCTCAATATGTAACAGAGTGTATGCAGCATCTTTCATGGACATAAACTGCTGTTTTTCAGTTAAATTAAAAGGTAAGAATAAGGCAGAGGTGTTTAAAAAATGCCAAGGAACTTTCCCCATCTTAAGGGTTTGCATAGTCCATGCAAACTGCATTACTGAACGCAATTGATTTTGACCATGATATAACACAGAAACATCATCTTGTACAATATCAACAACAGAGGAAACAATATTCTCTAACGTGTAAATGCGAGAAGACAGGGTATTAATACTATTATCAACAACAGCAAGCACCTTTTCTAAATTTGCTTGATCTATTTCCCGAAGACGGGAAGCAGCTTCAATTTGCGAAAGCTTCCAGAGTTCATTGTAAGTCTCATATATGAACCTCTTCGGTCGAGGACCACGAGGTCCTAGAATAAAGTCGGACAGATCAATGTTGCCTGATAGGAGGGATAAATGTTGTTTAACAGAGTCTAAGGAAGAGTGCTGCAACCACTGTTTACACAATTTACCAACAGAATATGTTGTAACAGTACGAGAGTCAGAAAACCTGGGGTCTGGCCTATCCTGTCTATAACCAGGATCCGTGTCGTGAAAACGCAGTTGGCAGGCATTAGATGCTATGGGCCAAGCCAACCAGGGTGACTGAACAACCGTAGACATGTTGAAGGAATTGTTCTGGAACAAAGCCTGTAAAATTTCAATGGAAATATTTAAAAGCAAGCTTTCATTGGGAGTGGAAGACAATACAGGAATAGAGGGTGCATTTAATTGTTTGGAAGTAGCCAAACCCCAACACGTTGTTTGATAGACGGTGTGATTCAAAAATAGAATCTGGGTTGGGATGAGGCAAGCACGGTGCAAGGCTTCTGTGCCTTGTACCTGCCATGCTTTGGAGCCCCAGATAGATTTTAAGTCAATAGTATCCCGCCAATGTTCATAACCACCCACAGCTAAGGCATTCAAAAAAGAACCCGAATAAAGCCATTTGGTATTGGTCAACATTATTTTCTGAGTAGATGAAGTGTTCAATTTAAAATAATAGGACCCAGGGTTTGATCTATCAAAATCTGTAAAATAAGTAAACTTACTTTGAAGAGTCTGGGAGCTACCTGGTAAAGGGGTCGGACAATGTTCCCATTGTGTGTAATTAAAAGGACCCCGAAGGGTACTGGGTTTATGGAGAAAATGGTTGCCCCAATGCTGGTAACAATATAAGTCGACATAATTTGCAGAATTTAAATACAAATCCTCAGCATTAAAAGCAGCATAATATTTCAGATCAGAAAATAACGATTCAACAGCATGTACATCCCAATCGTCAGAATGAATGTTACTTTTCACTACATCACCCATCGAAACACGGAGGACATTTGGTACATTAATTATCTCAGTCGGGCCATGAATTTGAAAATTTACTGCATCCCATACGATGCCATCAGCAACTGGAAATGCTGTAATGTTCACAAATGTGTAGTCACGCTTCATGATGTGAGAGGAAGAATGTGGAGCCAAAGTTCCAGCGACACAGTTCACAGCAGAGCGTTCTGGTAAATAGTGACCATTGATAAGTAGAAAAAAGGCTGTGACAAAGCCAATGGACATGAACAGAAAAATCAGGAACAGTACCAACCAGATGTATGTCCATGGGGGGAACCAACAAATTGTCTCTGAACCAGGATACAAAAATACTGAATCTGGACGGGATAAGTACTGAAGGGGAATCCGAGTCAAAAGAACAACGTGTAGGGTTCAATGGCGTTGTTGGTAAATGAGCCACGGACTCGGCGTACTCAGCATACTCGGTCTCCTCATTGCAGGGGGAATCCGGGTAGTCGAGCAAACTTTCAGGCAAATCAACCATCTCAATGGCAACATCAGTGACCGTTCAGGCTGGAAAACCACAAACATTTGTCCTTGAAATGACTGGACAAGAGACCGCTGGTGTTACACTATTCAGGATCGGCCAGATGTTGTAGCTTGACATTTTCCACTGAGATGTATCTGTTTTCCTTGCGACCAGGAAGCGGTGGTAAAATGACTGTACGAGTTCCCTTCAGACCTAGGACTGGAACCGGTGCATGATAAGAGGGGCCAAATTCTTTTTTGTTCTCCACCTTTTCCCGGACCAGGTCTCCAACTTTCGGAAGCCAGACGGCAACCGGAATCTGCAATGCAGCGTCTGTGGCTGAAGGTAAATGTTTAATTGCAAGTTTGTCTCGGGCTTCTTGTAAGTCCTGTAACATAGTAGAATGATTATCTACGTCAAAGATTGCGGATTGCGCCGCCATGTCTAGACCATCAAGGTCAGGCACAAACATTCTTATGCCAAAGAGCATTTCGTATGGGGTCCGCCCACCCAGAGGTCTTCTAGGGAGATTATTAAGTGCACGTTGTACGCTATACAAGTGGGCCAGCCAGTTCCTGCCAGTACCTAAGTGTTGGAAACGGGGTAGCGTGGTGCGGAGCGGGTAGGCTAAACCAGGAGCATTGTGTAAAGCATCCGCACAGCACACACAGGCGACACACCAGGCACACTACAAAAAGGAGACCACACCAGTTTAAGTAAGAAAAATAGCATCTGTATTAGGCAACAGCTTAGCAGATGGTAACCACAGCGGTAACACGGCGCCAACCGGCACCCGGTATACATAAACCGTGGGGACTATGTACAGGGCAGCGCCAATCGGGCCGCTGCCGGAATCATTATAAGCACACGATGCAGAACATTAACCTGGTAAGTGTTAGGGGAAAACATTAGCATTAGGATCAAAGCATGAGTAACCCATGAGGCATACCTCCTTAGCATAAGTCCCCTACGCCCTTGGCATCACAGTAGGCATTTCCAGCATAAAAACCTTAGGCATACCCAGGTGAGACCGTAACATGACACTCTGCAAAACTGCATAAGGCCCAAACTTAGAACATCATATCCTGACATTAAGCGTAATCCCCCGCCTCACATTGGTACAAATCACAGTAGGCCTGAAACCCTGAGCAATACGTTAGGCCTCAAATCAGCAGGGTAAAGGCCTTAGGGACAAGCTGCACACATTATCACTGCCCCCAACGCTGTAGATTAGCCCTCGGCACCACTGCGCCCGGGAAGCCCCTGCTCAGGGACTCTGAAAGTCAAAGGGCCCACAGGGTGCAGCTGTAAAAATTAGGCCCACCAGGCACGGGGCAAGTTGGAGTTCCTCTTCTGGATTCGAATGTACAAATGCCCCAAAAAGAGTACTGGTACTCGCAATATGTGGGTTGGGAACCCCCCCTTCGGGACTCCTAACTCTAAATGCCTCCTACGCTGCAGCGACCCGCCGCTGCTGGCGTCGCTGTGTAGCCCCCGGGGCACCGTGGCCCAGTCCGTGGTGGAGCCCCACAGGGGCTTCAAAGCCAGTGTGGCTGCACGTTGCAGCTGCCCACTGCCAGGCGGGGCAGCTGGGAGACCAGTAGGGCCACTGTGGTCCTCTCAGCAGGACCGACGGAGAGGCGGGCACCGGCAATGTACCCCGATGCCCCCTCCGGGATTCTAAACTCAAATGGCCCCAACACGTGGCAGGGGCCCGCAACTGCGGCGCCGCTGGGGAAGGGGGCTCAACACTAGCACGGCTGGTTTCCCCCGGGGCCCTAGGCACCGACAATGTGCCTCGGCCGGCCCAGGACACTCTCCAGCGCAGCCCCACTCACCAGACTATCGGGCTGCAGGCGTCTCTGCTCTCCTCCTCGGGGAGACTCCGGTCGGCCGGCCGGCTTCCTCCTCTTCTTGGTTGACGTCGGGGCCCTCCTCAGCTCATGGGAGCCCCGCCGTCAGCAGCGCCTCTCTGCCTCACCCGGGCCCCAGCTACCACACACGCGGGGCTCTCCTCTCCTCACGAGAGCCCCGCCAACACCGGCGCTTCTCCCGTCTTCACCCGGGCTCCTCCTGAGACCCGGGACTTTGTCCTGGAGCCGGCGAGGCTCCACACGACTCCGGCGGCGCCCGGGGCTCTCCTCCGGTCACGGGGAGCCCCCCACCACTTCCTTCTCTTCCGGAGCGAAGTCTCCGGCGGCGTTGGCCAGCGCGGGGTGGGCTCCCGCCTACGGCCGGCCAGCCACGCCTCCAACCAGGCGCAGGCCTGCCTGTCTTCCGGGTCGCTGCGAGCAGTGCAGCGGCCCAAGGCTTTATCGACGCCCGGGTCGCGGCGGTGATCCTGGGCGGATTCAGGGCACGGGGTAGGCTCCCGCTGCCCCTCCCCACCAGTCGCTCTCCTCGGCAGCACCCCAAGGCAGCACAAGTGCGGGGTAGGCACCCGCTAACTCCGGCAATTGCGGCTCGGCCACGGCGGTGGTCCTGGGCAATTTCCCTCGTGGCACTTCGGCAGCACAGCGCTGCAGGGACGCGCAGGCTCCTCACCGCCTGGGCAGTCAGAACATGGCGCCTAGCTGCAGAATGCAGCATCCAGTGATGGCGCTCTGTCAGCGCAGCGCTGCAGGCGACAGCCCCTCTCCTGGCACATTAGATATAGCGCTCCCCAAGCGCTAGGGTGCAGGTAGGCAACAGTCAATTACAGGGAAGCGCTCCCAAGGCGCTAGGGACCTCACAGGTCCAGGGCCCACAGAGGGGGGGGGTTTGTCCACGCTCCTCACCTCCTTGAGTAAAGGCAGTCCCAAAATGGCGCTCACGAGGCGCTAGAGGCCAGGAGACAAATAGTGCAGGGCGAGATCAGTGGCTAGCAGGGCGGCTCACCAGACCTGAAGCAGCAGCTCCTCGGAACGGTCATCCTCCAGTAAGGTGGCAATCCTGCCAGCACAGCAGCCTCCACTCCGGCGATATCTCTTTATTGGCCCTGGGAACAACAGGGGGGGGGGCAGATGGGCACAGGGGCCAGCACACAGGCCCAATGTGGCAGTACCTCCTGGCAGAGTTCCCCCTCAGTCAGTCCATGCTCTGCACTGCCTTTGTCTCTTCACTGAGCACATGGCAGCCCAGCCCCCCTATATGTATCCCCCTCACCCCACCTACCAGACAGGGCTGGAAGCTTCCAGAAGGTTCCCTGGGAAACCGGTCTAAACTGGTCTAGGGGGAGGAGTAGAGCACCCTCGGTGCGACGTTTCCCTCCAAAAGCAGGGGGCGCTGGAAAACAAACCACTAGACTGCCAACCCACCTCAGTCAGGCGTCACATGGGCAGGCAGGCATGGCGTCCATTTTAACAGTGACATTTTTCCACAGTGCTTTTCTAAAATGGTGGAGCTAACAGTGTGTACCACATTACACAGCATTTGGCATTTTCTGTTCGGACACACCATGTTTTACCCTTAATAAAAGCGAAAAATTTCAGGGCAAATGGGCCAAGTCCAACACAAAGACTCTAGCTGTCAAGGATTGCTTTAAGTCACGGTTCATTCGTTCAACGACCGAATTGCCCTCAGGCCGATACGGAGACGAAAATTTCACCTGCACCCCCAATGAACCCATTGCGTCCTTATAAACCTTAGAGGCGAACGCTGGACCTTGGTCAGAATGGAAGGCGCCACATGCGAAAATTCCCACAAAGACACGCAAATCCCTGATGACATTTCGAGCATCAGCAATCCGTTGTGGCCAGACCCATATGAAACGTGTGCACGAGTCTACTGCTACCAAGATGTATTTGTATGCAGTGTCAGACGAAAATGGACCGCAGTGATCCAGGTAAACACACCCAAAAGGTCTGTTTGAAATGCAGAGCGGTGTGCGGTGGTCGGGTAACCGTGGAAGGCTTAATTTGTTGACAAATGTCACAAGAAAGCACATAAGTACGGGTTTGTTTATATAAACCCCGCCACCACTAACGCTGCTGCAAGATGGAACCCGTCGCAGACACACCAGCATGAGCCGAAGCCATTCCTTCATGTGCGGCAGTTATCAAGGAAAGTCTGCGGTCCGCGTTGGGAATCAGCCGATCCCCAACACCCGGAATACTTACATAAGAGTCTGATCGGGACTTATGAGATAAGAGTATTTGGAAGGGAAACCCCTTGGGTAATTAGCACCTTCCTTTGTTGCAACAATTGCTGCCAAAATATCTTTATCTATTTTAGTCATGGATCTTGTAACTGCTGCTACTGTACACGTTGCTACTGCTGACTTGGCAGCTTCATCTGCCAAACCGTTACCGACAGCGTGTGCCCCCACACGCTGGTGGCCAAGTGTGTGAACCACTTGTGTAGAGGCAATTTTTGTTGTAATTCTGCCACTCTAACCCAAAGCATTTTATGCTTTATTGTACTGCCTTTTGCGTCTCTGTAGTCATTTTGTGACCAAAAGAAGAGATTGTCATTGTAAGACTGAACACAGTAATAGGAATCGCACACAATAAGAGTGGTCACATTCGGATTAGCGAACTCAAGTGCGAGCACCAATGCGCGCAGCTCGGCCAATTGTGCAGTACTGTCTCCCAGTGCTTGAGTGTGCACCACAGTTGATCTAAATTGTCCGTTCACAAAAGAACCTGCAACAATAGCACACGCTGCTGAATAAGCATGCTTGGAACTCGTGGCCGGCTGGGCCGAACCATCGGTATAGATAATACATTCGTATTCCTCAAGCGGTAGCAATGACAGAGGAGGAGGATGAGCGAATTCATACTGCAAAAACTCCTGAGTCTGAAGTGATGAATCAAAGATAAAAGTGACATCCGGAGACGTCAAAGATGTTGCCCATTGTATCCAACGGGGTGCAAAGCTTTAGAGTTCGGAACACTTGCTTTCGTCACTGCCTCTAGGGCAGGATAGGGTGTTACCACCAAAATGCGCTTTCCCTGTGCCAGCGCGCGTTCCTTCAGAATCGCCATTTGCACTGCAGTTAAAACTTTCTCCACAGATGAGAAACGCATTTCTGCGGAAGTGTAAAGATGTGACTTGTATGCGATGGGTACTGTGTCACCTTCGTTAAAGGTTAAGTACGTGAAACCCACTGCCCCTGGAATGATTCTAATCACCAGGTTGGTGTGGTTGTCACGAGTCAAAAAGTATTTAGACTCAAGTAAGTCTGTCTGCAAAGACTGCAGAATGGAGGTATGCTCCGGAAGCCAGCATGACTTCGAAAAGTTAGGTTGTATCAAGGAATACAGTGGCTTGATACGCTGGGCATATTCGGGGAATGTAAGTACGCCCGAAGTTCAGAAAACCCAGCAAAGACTGAAGTTTCTTCAGAGTAGTAGGAGGGCACAGGAGTGCACATTTCTCCAAGAAATGGGGAGCTAAACCCTTACCTTCATTATTGAGCTCATAGCCCAAAAACAAAACGGTAAATTCAGCAATGTGAGATTTGGCAAAGTTAAACTTGTAGCCTAGAACCGCAAATTCTAGAATAATGCGGTCCACTCGAGAAAGATGCTGGAACAATTAGTCGTCTGTCAGATAAATATCATCGACGTACGAACATGCATCCGGGTCTATGCCGTCTAACAAAGAGACAATACGGGCAGCGAATACACCTGGACTGTTTTGTAGCCCATAGGAGACGCCGGAATTTGAATAATTTACCACCGGAGGTAAAAGCGCTCCATTGGCTACTCTCCGGGGCTAAGTTGTGCGTGTAGAATCCATTGGGTAGGTCAAGTGTCGTTTTATATTTTTTACGAACAAGAATGTCTACTAACGCAGAACTATGTGTGTTTTGTACCGCAAAGGTCCGACAATGAGAGTTCAAATGCCGGTAATCCAAAACTAAGCGGTACGATCCATCAGGTTTAGAAACAGCGAAAAGGGGATTATTCATTTGTGGCTCGCATGTTTCAATCACTCCCAGATATTCCAACTGAGTCAGAATTTCGGAAACGGGACCTTTGGCTTCCCGTTTGATGGGATATTGGGGTTGTGGCTGCGGCAGCGACCGTAAAGGTATTTCATGGGAGGGCGAATCCTCATCCCAACCCACGTGATTACGGTATAACGCCGGAGCCAAGGCTACAGCCCATTCCACTGCAAGTGCCTCCGCTTTGTCCTTGGGGACATAGCGAGAAAAGCTGGGAAGAATTACCTCCTCGCCTTTACGAG
The DNA here is from genome assembly GCA_963921515.1 of Calotriton arnoldi. NCBI lineage: Eukaryota > Metazoa > Chordata > Amphibia > Caudata > Salamandridae > Calotriton > Calotriton arnoldi. The sequence goes on along the minus strand of CAWUFW010016764.1, from coordinate 98,141 downwards.
CAGCAAGTACAAATGGGGGCGGCCAATCCGCCTCCGCTAACAAAATGTCATATGAAGAGGTTAGATTTTCCCAAAAAATCCCTTTAATTACACGCTGTATGTCACCCTCAATTTGGATGACAATATTATATAGTCTGTCAGGGGGTGCCACTCGAGTGTCAGCTGTCTCGACAGTAATGAATGTTTCAGTTGCTGTCGCCTCCACATGAGGACGGAGTGCCTCTCGCACTATGGTAACTTCCGCGGCTCTGTCTAGGAGCGTCACTGCCCACGTCCAATTCAGGAGTCTCGTTCTCACCGTCTGTGGCATACTTCGCTGTTACAGCGGCAACTTTTTTCTTCTGAAACTGTGGGCGAGAACGTTGAAATTCTTCTTGTGTCCCTCTGACTTGTTGCCGAGGTTGGTCTCGTCCTGGCGGGGCCTCATGACCCCTACCTCTATCCAGGCGATCTCCTCCACCAGTCTGTAACGACGTTGGTGCCTGTAAAGAACGAGGAGAGCGCGAGTCAGGAACATAGAATCTCTCGGGAGATTTTATTCTCGCTCTATCGCTGTAGGAAAGTGGCTCTGTATATACTGTACCTAAGTAAGGTTCAGGGTGTACAGAGTCCACAGTCCCAGAGGGTTGACAGAGGCTAAAGTTAGATATAACCTTACTCTCCAAAGTGGTAGCTTGGTCGAGCAGTAAGGCAGTATCAGAGGACAGTGTAAAGCATTTGTTGTACACACTCAGTCAGCAAATGAAGCCACACACTCAAGAACTGAACTCTAGGCCAATGGTTTGTATATAAAAAAATATATGCTTGTTTTATTTTAGAACCAACAATAGGATCAAAATATACTTTCTCAGTATGAGATGCTTTGGTTATTCACCTTACAGATAGGCAATAGACTTTTTGATAGTGGTTATCACAGTTGGTGCAAGAGGCAACACAGGGTCAAATTCAATGCAACATTGAGCTCAATGGAAAATTATACTTAATTACAATTGATTACTTTGCAGAGCACTTTTCTAACCACAGGACTGGATCCTGGATTCAGTCCTGGGACACTTCCTGTAAACAGGTAAGAAAAAGCGTTTTGGTTATTGTAGTGATTTTTGAAGAATAATACTATATTTCAAAAGCTGACACTTAGAAACTTTTCTGGGTAAAATTACCAATGTTATCCTATGAAAGGAAATACAGTGTGCAAGCAAAGTATGTTTACGTTACTTTTGTAATCCAGTGCTGGACTCCTAGGTTCAGCACTGGGACATTACTTAAAACAGGTAAGTAATTACGTTTTTGTAGTTTGTTCGATTTTTAAAGAATATTTGTAAAATACAGAAATCGACACTTAGAAGAAATTTCACAGAAAACCAGTCAATGGATCCCTATGAAAGAAAAAGTGAGTTAACGGTAAGTAACGTTGCGATTACTTTTTAGGGCCAGTGTTGAGCACTCGGGTCCAGCACTGAGGCCCCTCCTAATACTAGGTGAGTATTTTCGTTTTCGTGACTCGGTTGATTTTTGGTGAATATTCTAAAGTTTCAGAACTCCACACTTAGAAGAAATTTCGCAGAAAACCAGTCAATGGAACCCTATGGAAGAAAAGTGAGTTATCGGATTTCGGGTAAGTACTTGACTGGCAGGGTTAAGGTTCTGGGTAAGACTCAGGGGTCCCCCAGGATCAGGTAAGTACAGTTTTACACCCTCAGCGGCACAGGGGCGGCCGGGTGCAGAGTGAGAAGGCCCAATGTTATCCTATGGCAGGCGGGGGCCCCGGGTTGGTGGCTGCTGGCAAGCAGGCCACGCGACTGTGGGAGCTGGGCTCCTAGTCACTTGCTCAGGGCAAGTAGGGAAGTAGGTTAGGATAGAGGTTGCACTTCCAGGGGCACTCGGGCGGCTGGGTGCAGGGTGCTTTGAGCCGTCGGGCGCTCAATGTTAAACAATAGAGGTCGTGAAAGGTGAAGAAAGGCTGCAGGCTCGGGGACGGTGATTCTTCAGGGACGACCAACACTTCAGGAGGTAAGTTGGGGTCTTGGAGGATAGGTCGACACCCAGGAGTTGGGCACAGGGGGCCGTGGGGCGCCGGGTGCAGGGGTGTCTTTTGAGGTCGGGAAATCTTACCCCTGCTGGTCGCGGTTGGAGGGGTCCCTTGTCCTGAGGCTGCAGGCGTCGTCTGGGTCGTCGAGGAGGGTCCTTGGCCACTGGATTCCAGGTCAGAATCGCCGGGGGACGTCCTCGAGGTCTTTGGTCACTCAGGCACAGGCTGGACTCGGCGGGTGCAGAGTGTGCAGGTTTCGCGGCTCCGTGCCAGGGCCGGGTCTTTGGTAGGTTTTCTTTTGAGCAGTACCACTGCTCGTGGGAATCCCTGGGTCGAAGGCTGTCGCACAGAAGTCAGGTCCTCCGGGGTTTGTGAGGTTGCTGAGGCCGGGATTCCGCAGGAGCAGGTTCAGAGGTCGACAGGCCGGTAGGGCTGGGGCCAAGTCAGTTGTTGTCGCCTCCTTTTTAGCAGCTGCACGGCTGGTCTTCTTGCTTCGTCTTCTCTTCTTGTTTTCGGATTTGGGAACTCCCGAAGGAAGGTTCAGGGAGCCCCTAAATACTAAATTTAGGGGTGGTTACAGGTAGGTAAGGGCAGGGACCAATGGGTCCCTTCCCTGGGGTGGGTACACCCCTATTCTGTTCCTCTCCAGTGGGAGGGGGCAGGAGCCTGTCCCTGGTTGGCCAGGTCCCCCATCCTCAAAATGGCGGGGACTCGAGTTTGTGCTTCACCTCGCCTCCCCCACCTTAGGGGTGGAGTTGGCAGAGGTGGGCACAACCCATTTCCTGCTTCTGGTTTTCCCGCCGGTTCTCCCGCCAGGAGTGGGGGTAGAACCAGTGGGGACCAGTTTGCTGGAAGCAGCAAATGGTCTGGGGAAACTCCAAAGGCGGCAGGCCTTTGAAGCTCCCCTGCCCATCCTGGGGAGGAGGCTTTGGCACCTCGTCCCGGGATGTGCATTGTTTCAGGCCCCTGAGAGCAGAGGCTCTCGACCCAGGGGTCCAGAAACATGTCTGGTGGTGGCAGCCTGGGCAGCCACTCAGTCCGGACACTGGAGGTCGGGTTGGTTTCAGGGGCATCTCTTAAGATGCCCTCTGGAGTGCGTTTACATTAAATCCCACACTGGCATCAGTGGGGGTTTAATGTGCTGAGAAGTTTGATACCAAACTTCTTAGTCTTCAGTGGGGCCATTATGGTGCTGTGGAGTTCGTAATGACAGACTCCCAGCACCATATACTCTAATGGCAGCACTGCACTTACAATGCCCAAGAATGGACTTGGGCACTGTAGGGGCACAGGGCTCATGCCTCTATGCCCTCACCACTGGCATAGTGCACCCAGCTAGAGGGGTGGCTGACCTAGGCCAGGGCAGTGGCTTGTAGGCATGGCACACAGGGATGTGAGCCATGTCGACTCTTCACTTTGTTCTGCACCAAGACACGCAGCCTGCAAAGGCAGTGTGTGTGTGTAAAGGTGCAGGGTCCCTAAGGGTGGCACAACAAGTGCTGCAGCCCTTAGGGGCCTTCCCTGGTCACAGTGCCCTGGGTACCCATGGTACCATTTACCAGGGGCTGACCTGTGGCCAGGGATGTCAATTGGGTGTAGGTATCAATGCAATTTTAGGGAAGGAACACAGGCCCTGGGTACCTGGTTGGCAGGAGCCCAGGGCACACTCAGTCAAAGTACATCAGCCATTCAGCAAAAAGTGGGGGCATACCATGTAAGAAAGATGGCACTTTCTCACAATCGCGCAAATCATATATGCGTTCAGAAGATTCCGAAACCGGGGATGCACTTCGTGATCCTGGCTTCTTCTGTTGCTTACCCTGTTTTTTCAATCGCCAGTTCTTTTTAGTAAAGAACGGTTTCTCATCTTTTTCAGATTGAGTTTTTGGTGGTGGTTGCGTAGGAGCTTGTGTTTTAGCAAAAGGTTTAACTCCCAGGCTATTGCGGCCTATAGTTTTATAAGCTTGTGCAATAATTTTCGGTAATTCGCGTGGCTTGTCCAATTCTGGGACTAAAGCCAAAGCATTAGCTACTTGAAAGTTAACTGCTTCACCCTTGACATTGCCAAGGATTAGTTCAGCCACTACATCGAACACTCCGACCAGTCTCATCCCTAATTCCACAGCCGCTTCAGGGCCATGTTCATCCTGTACTCGTTTGATTACAGAGGGGAGAACTGTCATGGAAGGAGTGCCGAAACACTTTGCATATACTGCTGCGAATACCCTACCCCAGTTGTTACAATCTGTCAACTCGGGAACTAAATCTTTTGGCAAACTAATCGTCAAAATCCTGTGTTTTTCCACAGGAGAAGTATTCGGAAAAACCGCCTCCAGCTGGTCAAATTTTTCAGCAAGCCAATAAGGTAAATCATCCTTATTTTGTGGGCGCTTGCCCATCACCGAATTAACCATGACGGGACTTATGGTTATGCCGCCAGGCCCAGCTGGATGTGCTGCAACTCCAGGCGGGGCTGCCGGGATGTTGCCCGTAACATACTGTACTAAAGCTCTATGCACACGTATCAACGACGAATGCAAAAGACGCAGGTCTACGACCGGAAGCGTCATGTAACGTGGATGTGGACTATACCCGGCCAAAACAGGCCAAGTGGCCCCGTCTATCGATAAGGGGCCTAATCTAACCATGGTGACCGGTTGGGGGAGGGCGCCATCAAACCAAACACGGTGTTGCCATGCCGAGAGCGGTACTTCAACACTCTGATAAGGAATGTAATTGTTTGGAGGTGCGGTGACTGTATATTCATGGAACGTATAGTCAGTCCCATCCACCGCTTCAAAGGTGAGCCACGAGTAAAATACTTAAAAATGGTAAGCAGGATCTGCTTGTACCACGAAGATCAGATCGACACCCGCATCTGGCACTCCATATGCTGTCAAATGAGCTTTGAGCGCCGTGCGGCTATGTGCCGCAATTTCTACAGCCATTAGGGCTAAGAATAACCGACAACCTAATACAAGGCAGCACAATAATGGGTCTATATTAGCACCTTTTAATAACTTCAAGCTTGAAAGAACCTATAAAAACATCAATATAGGAGGGATCACCTTCACACCCGTTTCCGGGAACGTATGGAAGGGTGCTGTAGACAAGCACAAGTACTACTCAAGCGTCTCGCAGATAAGCAGCCCACTACGTTGGTGGCGCCATGTCGTAGGGATTCTGCACATATACAGAGCTATGCACAGGATAATAGGACCTCGGAGTATAGTGGTGAGCCAACCATAAACCGTAGTACCTACAACCCTAATCTGGCTAGCATTAGCGTCTCATTAGCAGCGTAGCTACCAATGATTAGACAACCCAGAACATGGTATCTCTCTCTCAGGACTCGCAGGAGCAAGGACACCCTTTCGTTACTCACTCATACCTGTCCACAACTTGCGTAATAAGAGACACTGTATAGTTTAAAATGTTTATTTCAACTATCGTGCTCTAATATACAGTACACGTGTAAGTACTATCAGCATAATGCATAAGAATAATATAATCAGCATAGTTACAATTCCATAGAATACAAACGGGGATAGCATTATATAAAGACAGTGGATATGGGGTTAAATGACCTGTCCACCCTCCCCGTGCTAATAACTAGTTTATTATAAAAACAGAAGACCTCTGGGTATTGTCAGGCAGACCCCCATACCTCAATATCTAGATGCAGGGTTTACATCATCAGACAAGCACAGCTCTTCCCTCTGGAAAGGTTTTTCTCAAGTGCCCCTGACACCGAAATCACAATATTAAATGCACTCGAATTTCCCCAGTGCAGCTGCAATCAGTGTTATGTCTAAGCTCGAGGGACTGACCAGATCAGCAAGAACAAGTGACTTCGCCTTCCGACCTTGTACATTATGTGCAGACATGACCCAGAGTTATCAGGAAGAAGGATAAAAAAGGCACGCAGTTCGAAAATAGCAAAGTCTGGAAAACAAGGGCACAAAGTAACGTGCGCAAAGAGGCATCATGGCAGCCAGGCCCAAGCTAACTTAGCAAAGCAGTCTATGAGTCCACAAACCACACGACAGGGACAGATTAATATTTCTCCCGGTGACATGCAGGGACAGATTCAAGTCTCTCCCGGTTACATGCAGGGATAGATTCATGTCTCTCCCAGTGACATGCAGGGACAGATTCATGTCTCTCCCAGTGACATCCAGGGAGCAGATTCATGTCTCTCCCAGTGACATGCAGGGGCAGATTCATGTCTCTTCCAGTGACATGCAGTGACAGCTTCATGTCTCTCCCAGTGAGATGCAGAGACAGATTAATGTTTCTCCCAGTAACATACAGCGACAGCTTCATGTCTCTCCCGGTGAGATGCAGGGACAGATCTATGTCTCTCCCAGTGACATGCCGAAACATATTCATGTTTCCCCCGGTGACATGCATGGACAGATTTAAGTCTCTCCCAGTGACATGCAGGGACAGATTAATGTTTCTCCCGGTGACATGCAGGGACAGACTCACAACTCTCCCGTTGACATGTAGGCTCAGATCATGTCTCTCCCAGTGACATGCAGGGGCAGATTCATGTCTGTCCCAGTGACATGCAGGGACAGATTCACGTCTCTTCTGGTGACATGCAGGCACAGATAATGTCTCTCCCAGTGACATGCAGGGACAGATTCATGTTTCTCCCGGTGACATGCAGGGACAGATAATGTCTCTCCCGGTGACATGCAGGGACAGATCAGTCTCTCCCAGTGACATGCAGGGACAGATTCATGTTTCTCCCGGTGACATGCAGGGACAGATCATGTCTCTCCCGGTGACATGCAGGGACAGATCATGTCTCTCCCGGTGACATGCAGGGGTAGATTGATGTCTCTCTTGGTGACATACAGGCACAGATTCATGTCTCTCCCAGTGACATGCACGGACAGGTTCATGTCTCTTCCAGTGACATGCAGGAGCAGAATCATGTCTCTCCCGGTGACATACAGGGGCAGTTTCATGTTTCTCCCGGTGACATGCAGGGACAGATCATGTCTCTCCCGGTGACATGCAGGGGCAGATTCATGTCTCTCCCGGTGACATGCAGGGAGAGATCATGTCTCTCCCAGTGACATGCAGGGACAGATCATGTCTCTCCCGGTGACATGCAGGGACAGATTCACGTCTCTTCCGGTGACATGCAGGCACAGATAATGTCTCTCCCAGTCACATACAGGGGTAGATTCATGCCTCTCCTGGTGACATGCAGGGGCAGATTCATGTCTCTCCCAGTGACGTGCAGGGACTGGTTCACGTCTCTCCTGGTGACATGCGGGGAAGATTCGTGTCTCCCCCAGAGTAAGCAGTTGCGTCAGTTTTTATGATCGTCCCCTCATTAGTGCAGCTGATATTAGCGCTAAGACGCCATTGTCATTCACACGCTCTATAAAAACAAGTCAATATCAATGTCCCAGTGACAATCAGAGACAGATTCATGTCTCTTCCGGCGATGTGTGCTCACCACGGGCAGGTGTGGGTGAACCTCCTGGGACAGGTGTGGTGCTCTCCTGGAGAGCTGGGTGTGCTCACCTGGGCAGATGTGGGGAACCTCCTGGGAGAGGTGTGGTGCTCACCTTGGAGAGTTGGGTGTGCCCTCAGGGGCCCGTTGCGGGAACCTCCTGGGGCAGGTGTGGTGCTCTCCTGGAGAGGTGGGTGTGCTCACCTGGGGCAGGTGTGGGTGAACCTCCTGGCACAGGTGTGGTGCTCACCTTGGAGAGGTGGGTGTGCTCACCTGGGCAGATGTAGGGAACCTCCTGGGACAGGTGTGGTGCTCTCCTGGAGAGGTGGGCGTGCTCTTATGGGCCCGTTGGGGGAGCCTCCTGGAACAGGTGTGGTGCTCACCTTGGAGAGGTGGGTGTGCTCACCTGGGCAGATGTGGTTAAACCTCCTGGGGCAGGTGTGGTGCTCTCCTGGAGAGGTGGGTGTTCTCACCTGGGGCAGGTGTGGGTGAACCTCCTGGGACAGGTGTGGTGCTCTCCTGGAGAGGTGGGTGTGCTCACCTGGGCAGGTGTGGGAAACCTCCTGGGACAGGTGTGGTGCTCACCTTGGAGGGGTGGGTGTGCTCCCCTGGGCAGATGTGGGAAACCTCCTGGGACAGGTGTGGTGCTCACCTTGGAGAGGTGGGTGTGCGCTCAGGGGCCCATTGGGGTAACTTCCTGGGGCAGGTGTGGTGCTCTCCTGGAGAGGTGGGTGTGCTTACCTGGGCAGATGTGGATAAACCTTCTGGGGCAGGTGTGGTGCTCTCCTGGAGAGGTGGGTGTGCTCACCTGGGGCAGGTTTGGGTGAACCTCCTGGGACAGGTGTGGTGCTCACCTTGGAGAGGTGGGTGTGCCCTCAGGGGCCCGTTGGGGGAACCTCCTGGGACAGGTGTGGTGCTCACCTGGAGAGGTGGGTGTTCTCACCTGGGGCAGGTGTGGGTGAACCTCCTGGGACAGGTGTGGTGCTCTCCTGGAGAGGTGGGTGTGCTCACCTGGGGAAGGTGTGGGAAACCTCCTGGGAAGGTCGTGGTGCTCACCTTGGAGAGGTGGGCGTGCCCTCACGGGCCCGTTGGGGGAACCTCCTTGGACAGGTGTGGTGCACACATTGGAGAGGTGGGTGTGCTCACCTGGGCAGATGTGGGAAACCTCCTGGGACAGGTTGGTGCTCACCTTCGAGAGGTGGGTGTGCCCTCAGGGGCCCGTTGGGGGAACCTCGTGGGACAGGTGTTGTGCTCACCTTGGAGAGGTGGGTGTGCTCACCTGGGGCAGGTGTGGGTGAACATCCTGGGACAGGTGTGGTGCTCTCCTGGAGAGGTGGGTGTGCTCACCTGGGGCAGGTGTGGGAAACCTCCTGAGACAGGCGTGGTGCTCACCTTGGAGAGGTGGGTGTGCCCTCAGGGGCCCGTTGGGGGATCCTCCTGGGACAGGTGTGGTGCACACATTGGAGAGGTGGGTGTGCTCACCTGGGCAGATGTGGGAAACCTCCTGGGACAGGTTGGTGCTCACCTTCGAGAGGTGGGTGTGCCCTCAGGGGCCCGTTGGGGTAACTTCCTGGGGCAGGTGTGGTGCTCTCCTGGAGATGTGGATGTGCTTACCTGGGCAGATGTGGGTAAACCTCCTGGGGCAGGTGTGGTGCTCTCCTGGAGAGGTGGGTGTGCTCACCTGGGGCAGGTGTGGGTGAACCTCCTGGGACAGGTGTGGTGCTCACCTTGGAGAGGTGGGTGTGCCCTCAGGGGCCCGTTGAGGGAACCTCCTGGGACAGGTGTGGTGCTCACCTGGAGAGGTGGGTGTTCTCACCTGGGGCAGGTGTGGGTGAACCTCCTGGGACAGGTGTGGTGCTCACCTTGGAGAGGTGGGTGTGCTCTCATGTGCCCGTTGGGGGAACCTCCTGGGACAGGTATGGTGCTCTCCTGGAGAGGTGGGCGTGCTCTCATGTGCCCATTGGGGGAACCTCCTGGGACAGGTGTGGTGCTTACCTTGGAGAGGTGGGTGTGCTCACCTGGGCAGATGTGGGTAAACCTCCTGGGGCAGGTGTGATGCTCTCCTGGAGAGGTGGGCGTGCTCTCATGGGCCCATTGGGGGAGCCTCCTGGGACAGGTGTGGTGCTCACCTTGGAGAGGTGGGTCTGCTCACCTGGGCAGATGTGGGAAACCTCCTGGGACAGGTGTGGTGCTCACCTTGGAGAGGTGGGTGTGCCCTCAGGGGCCCGTTGGGGGAACCTCCTGGGGCAGGTGTGGTGCTCACCTTGGAGAGGTGGGTGTGCTCACCTGGGCAGATGTGGGGAACCTCCTGGGACAGGTGTGGTTCTCTCCTGGAGAGGTGAGTGTGCTCTCATGGGCCCGTTGGGGGAACCTCCTGGGAGAGGTGTGGTGCTCACCTTGGAGAGGTGGGTGTGCTCACCTGGGCAGATGTGGGTAAACCTCCTGGGGCAGGTGTGGTGCTCTCCTGGAGAGGTGGGTGTTCTCACCTGGGGCAGGTGTGGGTGAACCTCCTGGAACAGGTGTGGTGCTCTCCTGGAGAGGTGGGGTGCTTACCTGGGTCAGGTGTGGGTGAACTTCCTGGGACAGGTGTGGTGCTCTCCTGGAGAGGTGGGCATGCTCACCTGGGGCAGGTTTGGGAAAACCTCCTGAGACAGGTGTGGTGCTCTCCTGGAGAGGTGGGTGTGCTCACCTGGGGCAGGTGTGGGTGAACCTCCTGGGACAGGTGTGGTGCTCTCCTGGAGAGGTGAGCTTGCTCTCATGGGCCCGTTGGGGGAACCTCCTGGGGCAGGTGTGGTGCTCTCCTGGAGAGGTGGGCGTGCTCTCATGGGCCCATTGGGGGAGCCTCCTGGGACAGGTGTGGTGCTCACTTTGGAGAGGTGGGTGTGCTCACCTGGGCAGATGTGGGTAAACCTCCTGGGGCAGGTGTGGTGCTCTCCTGGAGAGGTGGGCGTGCTCTCATGGGCCCATTGAGGGAGCCTCCTGGGACAGGTGTGGTGCTCACCTTGGAGAGGTGGGTGTGCTCACCTGGGCAGATGTGGGAAACCTCCTGATACAGGTGTGGTTCTCTCCTGGAGAGGTGAGCGTGCTCTCATGGGCCCGTTGGGGGAACCTCCTGGGACAGGTGTGGTGCTCAACTTGGAGAGGTGGGTGTGCTCACCTGGGCAGATGTGGGTAAACCTCCTGGGGCAGGTGTGGTGCTCTCCTGGAGAGGTGGGTGTTCTCACCTGGGGCAGGTGTGGGTGAACCTCCTGGGACAGGTGTGGTGCTCTCCTGGAGAGGAGGTGGGGTGCTTACCTGGGGCAGGTGTGGGTGAACCTCCTGGGACAGGTGTGGTGCTCTCCTGGAGAGGTGGGCATGCTCACCTGGGGCAGGTGTGGGAAATCCTCCTGGGACAGGTGTGGTGCTCTCCTGGAGAGCTGGGTGTGCTCACCTGGGGCAGGTGTGGGTGAACCTCCTGGGACAGGTGTGGTGCTCTCCTGGAGAGGTGAGCTTGCTCTCATGGGCCCGTTGCGGGAACCTCCTGGGGCAGGTGTGGTGCTCACCTTGGAGAGGTGGGCATGCTCACCTGGGGCAGGTGTGGGAAAACCTCCTGGGACAGGTGTGGTGCTCTCCTGGAGAGGTTGGTGTGCTCACCTGGGGCAGGTGTGGGTGAACCTCCTGGGACAGGTGTGGTGCTCTCCTGGAGAGGTGAGCTTGCTCTCATGGGCCCGTTGGGGGAACCTCCTGGGGCAGGTGTGGTGCTCACCTTGGAGAGGTGGGTGTGCTCACCTGGGCAGATGTGGGTATACCTCCTGGGGCAGGTGTGGTGCTCTCCTGGAGAGGTGGGTGTTCTCACCTAGGGCAGGTGTCGGTGAATCTCCTGGGACAGGTGTGGTACTCTCCTGGAGAGGTGGGTGTGCTCACCTGGGGCAGATGTGGGGGAACCTCCTGGAACAGATGTGGTGCTCACCTTGGAGAGGTGGGTGTGCTTACCTGCGCAGATATGGGGAACCTCCTGGGACAGGTGTGGTGCTCTCCTGGAGAGGTGAGCGTGCTCTCATGGGCCCGTTGGGGGAACCTCCTGGGACAGGTGTGGTGCTCACCTTGGAGAGCTGGGTGTGCTCACCTGGGCAGATGTGGGTAAACCTCCTGGGGCAGGTGTGGTGCTCTCCTGGAGAGGTGGGTGTTCTCACCTGGGGCAGGTGTGGGTGAACCTCCTGAGACAGGTGTGGTGCTCTCCTGGAGAGGTGGGTGTGCTCACCTGGGGCAGGTGTGGGTGAACCTCCTGGGGCAGGTGTGGGTGAACCTCCTGGGGCAGGTGTGGTGCTCTCCTGGACAGGTGGGCGTGCTCTCATGGGCCCATTGGGGGAACCTCCTGGGACAGGTGTGGTGCTCTCCTGGAGAGGTGGGCGTGCTCACCTGGGCAGATGTGGGGAAAATCCTGGGACAGGTGTAGTGCTCACCTGGAGAGGTGGGCGTGCTCTCAGGGGCCTGTTGGGTGAACCTCCTGGGACAGGTGTGGTGCTCTCCTGGAGAGGTGGGCGTGCCCTCAGGGGCCCGTTGGGGGAATCTCCTGGGACAGGTGTGGTGCTCACCTTGGAGAGGTGGGTGTGCTCACCTGGGCAGGTGTGGGGAACCTCCTGGGACAGGTGTGGTGCTCACCTTGGAGAGGTGGGTGTGCTCACCTTAGGCAGATGTGGGGAACCTCCTGGCACAGGTGTGGTGCTCACCTTGGAGAGGTGGGTGTGCCCTCAGGGGCCCGTTGAGGGAACCTCCTGGGACAGGTGTGGTGCTCACCTGGAGAGGTGGGTGTTCTCACCTGGGGCAGGTGTGGGTGAACCTCCTGGGACAGGTGTTGTGCTCACCTTGGAGAGGTGGGTGTGCTCTCATGTGCCCGTTGGGGGAACCTCCTGGGACAGGTGTGGTGCTCTCCTGGAGAGGTGGGCGTGCTCTCATGTGCCCATTGGGGGAACCTCCTGGGACAGGTGTGGTGCTTACCTTGGAGAGGTGGGTGTGCTCACCTGGGCAGATGTGGGTAAACCTCCTGGGGCAGGTGTGATGCTCTCCTGGAGAGGTGGGCGTGCCCTCATGGGCCCATTGGGGGAGCCTCCTGGGACAGGTGTGGTGCTCACCTTGGAGAGGTGGGTCTGCTCACCTGGGCAGATGTGGGAAACCTCCTGGGACAGGTGTGGTGCTCACCTTGGAGAGGTGAGTGTGCTCTCATGGGCCCGTTGGGGGAACCTCCTGGGAGAGGTGTGGTGCTCACCTTGGAGAGGTGGGTGTGCTCACCTGGGCAGATGTGGGTAAACCTCCTGGGGCAGGTGTGGTGCTCTCCTGGAGAGGTGGGGTGCTTACCTGGGGCAGGTGTGGGTGAACTTCCTGGGACAGGTGTGGTGCTCTCCTGGAGAGGTGGGTGTTCTCACCTGGGGCAGGTGTGGGTGAACCTCCTGGGACAGGTGTGGTGCTCTCCTGGAGAGGTGGGGTGCTTACCTGGGGCAGGTGTGGGTGAACCTCCTGGGACAGGTGTGGTGCTCTCCTGGAGAGGTGGGCATGCTCACCTGGGGCAGGTGTGGGAAATCCTCCTGGGACAGGTGTGGTGCTCTCCTGGAGAGGTGGGTGTGCTCACCTGGGGCAGGTGTGGGTGAACCTCCTGGGACAGGTGGGGTGCTCTCCTGGAGAGGTGAGCTTGCTCTCATGGGCCCGTTGCGGGAACCTCCTGGGGCAGGCGTGGTGCTCTCCTTGGAGAGGTGGGCATGCTCACCTGGGGCAGGTGTGGGAAAACCTCCTGGGACAGGTGTGGTGCTCTCCTGGAGAGGTTGGTGTGCTCACCTGGGGCAGGTGTGGGTGAACCTCCTGGGACAGGTGTGGTGCTCTCCTGGAGAGGTGAGCTTGCTCTCATGGGCCCGTTGGGGGAACCTCCTGGGGCAGGTGTGGTGCTCACCTTGGAGAGGTGGGTGTGCTCACCTGGGCAGATGTGGGTATACCTCCTGGGGCAGGTGTGGTGCTCTCCTGGAGAGGTGGGTGTTCTCACCTAGGGCAGGTGTCGATGAATCTCCTGGGACAGGTGTGGTACTCTCCTGGAGAGGTGGGTGTGCTCACCTGGGGCAGATGTGGGGGAACCTCCTGGAACAGATGTGGTGCTCACCTTGGAGAGGTGGGTGTGCTTACCTAAGCAGATATGGGGAACCTCCTGGGACAGGTGTGGTGCTCTCCTGGAGAGGTGAGCGTGCTCTCATGGGCCCGTTGGGGGAACCTCCTGGGACAGGTGTGGGGCTCACCTTGGAGAGCTGGGTGTGCTCACCTGGGCAGATGTGGGTAAACCTCCTGGGGCAGGTGTGGTGCTCACCTTGGAGAGCTGGGTGTGCTCACCTGGGCAGATGTGGGTAAACCTCCTGGGGCAGGTGTGGTGCTCTCCTGGAGAGGTGGGTGTTCTCACCTGGGGCAGGTGTGGGTGAACCTCCTGAGACAGGTGTGGTGCTCTCCTGGAGAGGTGGGTGTGCTCACCTGGGGCAGGTGTGGGTGAACCTCCTGGGGCAGGTGTGGTGCTCTCCTGGAGAGGTGGGCGTGCTCTCATGGGCCCGTTTGGGGAACCTCCTGGGACAGGTGTGGTGCTCACCTTGGAGAGGTGGGTGTGCTCATCTGGGGCAGGTGTGGGTGAACCTCCTGGGACAGGTGTGGTGCTCACTTGGAGAGGTAGGTGTTCTCACCTGGGGCAGGTGTGGGTGAATCTCCTGGGACAGGTGTGGTTCTCTCCTGGAGAGGTGGGTGTGCTCACCTGGGCAGATGTGGAGAAAATCCTGGGACAGGTGTGGTGCTCACCTGGAGAGGTGGGCGTGCTCTCAGGGGCCTGTTGGGTGAACCTCCTGGGACAGGTGTGGTGCTCTCCTGGAGAGGTGGGCGTGCCCTCAGGGGCCCGTTGGGGGAATCTCCTGGGACAGGTGTGGTGCTCACCTTGGAGAGGTGGGTGTTCTCACCTGGGCAGATGTGGGGAACCTCCTGGGACAGGTGTGGTGCTCACCTTGGAGAGGTGGGTGTTCTCACCTGGGCAGATGTGGGGAACCTCCTGGGACAGGTGTGGTGCTCACCTTGGAGAGGTGGGTGTGCTCACCTGGGCAGATGTGGGGAACCTCCTGGCACAGGTGTGGTGCTCACCTTGGAGAGGTGGGTGTGCTCACCTGGGCAGATGTGGGTAAACCTCCTGAGACAGGTGTGGTGCTCACCTTGGAGAGGTGGGTGTGCTCACCTGGGCAGATGTGGGGAACCTCCTGGGACAGGTGTGGTGCTCACCTGGAGAGGTGGGCGTGCTCTCATGGGCCTGTTGGGTGAACCTCCTGGGACAGGTGTGGTGCTCTCCTGGAGAGGTGGGAGTGCCCTCAGGGGCCCGTTGGGGAGGACCCTTTCTAGGGGAAGTGTGCGGGTGGCGGACACCATCTGTAGTGAGCTACACTCTCCTCTCATAGCTGCACCCTGTGTGCCTCTTCTTTCTCTTCACTGACCAGTCACATGCCTCTTCTGTTCACACTAGCACCCCCTCCATCGGTGAGCCCCCACCACTCAGCCTACCCCACCGTGCCTACACCCACTCCACCGTGCCTACAACCCACCTCACCGTGCCTACACCCGACCCCACCGTCTACACCTACCTCACCGTGTCTCACCCCACCGTGCCTACCCCCACCTCATCCCTACCTACACCTGACACCACCATGCCTACAACCACTCCACCGTACCTACACCCACTTCACCCTGCCTACACCCGACCCCACGTCCACACCCACCCCATCATGCCTCACCCCAGCATGCCCACACCCCACCTCACCGTGCCTACACCCACCCCACCTACAACCCACGTCAACATGCCTATACCCGACTTCACTGTCTACACCCACCCCACCGTGCCTCTCCCCACCGTACCAACAACCCTCCTCACCGTGCATACACCCACCCCACCCCACCATGCCTACATCCCACCCCACTGTCTATACCCACCCCACCATGCCTCACCCCAACCCACCCCACCATGCCTACCCCACCGTGCCTGCACCTACCCTTTCCATGCCTGCACCTACCCCACCCGTGCCTACACCCACCCCACCGTGCCTACACCCCATCCGACCATCCCTACAAGTATCCCACCCGTGCCTACACCCACCACACTGCACCGTGCCTACACCCACCCCACGGTGCCTACACGCTCCTCGTGCGTCAGTGTCATCATCCGGTCTTGTAGCTCATGCTTGGAGTTTGACGTCCATAGCCGGGAGCTGCCCTCGGTGCCGCCCCCAGCCCCCACCGCCTCTTGTCTCCCCCATCCCATCCTCTGATCTCTAAACAATAGCGAGGCTCCATCTGTATCGAGGGCAGCTCCCCCCCTCCCCCCTAGCCACCCCAGGTCAGATCCCCAGTGACCACTGAGGACAGCTTCTCTTCTCAGAAATCCTAGGTGAGGTCAGATCCCCAGTGACCTCCAGTGACAGTGCACACTTAAGTGACCGCTTGTGAGAGCAGACAGCATGTGACATCTAGTGAGAGCCGGCAACTGGCCTTCTGTGAGGACAGATCCCCAGTGACCTCCAGTGACCCAAGGGAGAGCTGACTCCTAGTGACCGTGGGGAGGGAGCCCCTGAGGTCCCCTCTGAGATCAGACCCCCAGTGACCTCCAGTGAGGAGTGACCTGCAGTGACCCAAGAGAGCTGACTCCTAGTGACCGTCTGTGAGGATGGACCCCCTGAGGTCCCCTCTGAGATCAGACCTCCAGTGAGGAGTGACCTGCAGTGACCCAAGAGAAAGCTGACTCCTAGTGACCGCCTGTGGGAATGGAGCCCCTGTGGTCCCCTCTGAGATCAGACCCCAGTGATCTCCAGTGAGGAGTGACCTGCAGTGACCCAAGAGAGAGCTGGCTCCTAGAGACCGTCTGTGGGGACGGAGCCCCGGTGGTCCCCTCTGAGATCAGACCCCCAGTGACCTCCAGTGAGGAGTGACCTGCAGTGACCCAAGAGAGATGACTCCTATTGACCGCCTGTGGGGACGGAGCCCCGGTGGTCCCCTCTGAGATCAGACCCCCAGTGACCTCCAGTGAGGAGTGACCTGCAGTGACCCAAGAGAGATGACTCCTATTGACCGCCTGTGGGGACGGAGCCCCGGTGGTCCCCTCTGAGATCAGACCCCCAGTGACCTCCAGTGAGGCGTGACCTGAAGTGACCCAAGAGAGCTGACTCCTAGTGACCGTCTGTGGGGACGGAGCCCCGGTGGTCCCCTCTGAGATCAGACCCCAGTGACCTCCAGTGAGGAATGACCTGCAGTTACCTCCAGTGAGGAGTGACCTGCAGTGACCTCCAGTGACCCAAGAGAGAGCTGGCTCCTAGTGACCGCCTGTGGGGACGGAGCCCCTGTGGTCCCCTCTGAGATCAGACCCCCAGTGACCACCAGTGAGGAGTGACCTGCAGTGATCCAAGAGAGCTGACTCCTAGTGACCGCCTGTGGGGATGGAGCCCCTGTGGTCCCCTCTGAGATCAGACCCCAGTGACCTCCAGTGAGGAGTGACCTGCCGTGACCAGCAGTGACCCAAGAGAGAGCGGACTCCTAGTGACCGCCTGTGGGGATGGAGCCCCTGTGGTCCCCTCTGAGATCAGACCCCCAGTGACCTCCAGTTAGGAGTGACCTGCAGTGACCCAAGAGAGCTGACTCCTAGTGACCGTCTGTGGGGACGCAGCCCCGGTGGTCCCCTCTGAGATCAGACCCCCAGTGACCTCCAGTGAGGAGTGACCTGCAGTGACCCAAGAGAAAGCTGACTCCTAGTGACCGCCTGTGGGGATGGAGCCCCTGTGGTCCCCTCTGAGATCAGACCCCCAGTGACCTCCAGTGAGGAGTGACCTGCAGTGACCCAAGAGAGACCTGACTTCTAGTGACCGCCTGTGGGGACGGAGCCCCTCTGGTCCCCTCTGAGATCAGACCCCAGTGATCTCCAGTGAGGAGTGACCTGCAGTGACCCAAGAGAGAGCTGGCTACTAGAGACCGTCTGTGGGGACGGAGCCCCGGTGGTCCCCTCTGAGATCAGACCCCAGTGACCTCCAGTGAGGAGTGACCTGCAGTGACCCAAGAGAGATGACTCCTATTGACCGCCTGTGGGGACGGAGCCCCGGTGGTCCCCTCTGAGATCAGACCCCCAGTGACCTCCAGTGAGGCGTGACCTGAAGTGACCCAAGAGAGCTGACTCCTAGTGACCGTCTGTGGGGACGGAGCTCCGGTGGTCCCCTCTGAGATCAGACCCCAGTGACCTCCAGTGAGGAATGACCTGCAGTTACCTCCAGTGAGGAGTGACCTGCAGTGACCTCCAGTGACCCAAGAGAGAGCTGGCTCCTAGTGACCGCCTGTGGGGACGGAGCCCCTGTGGTCCCCTCTGAGATCAGACCCCCAGTGACCACCAGTGAGGAGTGACCTGCAGTGACCCAAGAGAGCTGACTCCTAGTGACCGTCTGTAGTGATGGAGCCCCTGTGGTCCCCTCTGAGATCAGACCCCCAGTGACAGCCAGTGAGGAGTGACCTGCAGTGATCCAAGAGAGCTGACTCCTAGTGACCGCCTGTGGGGATGGAGCCCCTGTGGTCCCCTCTGAGATCAGACCCCAGTGACCTCCAGAGAGGAGTGAACTGCCGTGACCAGCAGTGACCCAAGAGAGAGCGGACTCCTAGTGACCGTCTGTGGGGAGGGATCCCCTGTGGTCCCCTCTGAGATCAGACCCCCAGTGACCTCCAGTTAGGAGTGACCTGCAGTGACCCAAGAGAGCTGACTCCTAGTGACCGTCTGTGGGGACGCAGCCCCGGTGGTCCCCTCTGAGATCAGACCCCAGTGACCTCCAGTGAGGAGTGACCTGCAGTGACCCAAGAGAAAGCTGACTCCTAGTGACCGCCTGTGGGGATGGAGCCCCTGTGGTCCCCTCTGAGATCAGACCCCCAGTGACCTCCAGTGAGGAGTGACCTGCAGTGACCCAAGAGAGACCTGACTTCTAGTGACCGCCTGTGGGGACGGAGCCCCTCTGGTCCCCTCTGAGATCAGACCCCAGTGATCTCCAGTGAGGAGTGACCTGCAGTGACCCAAGAGAGAGCTGGCTACTAGAGACCGCCTGTGGGGACGGAGCCCCGGTGGTCCCCTCTGAGATCAGACCCCCAGTGACCTCCAGTGAGGAGTGACCTGCAGTGACCCAAGAGAGATGACTCCTATTGACCGCCTGTGGGGACGGAGCCCCGGTGGTCCCCTCTGAGATCAGACCCCCAGTGACCTCCAGTGAGGCGTGACCTGAAGTGACCCAAGAGAGCTGACTCCTAGTGACCGTCTGTGGGGACGGAGCCCCGGTGGTCCCCTCTGAGATCAGACCCCAGTGACCTCCAGTGAGGAATGACCTGCAGTGACCTCCAGTGAGGAGTGACCTGCAGTGACCTCCAGTGACCCAAGAGAGAGCTGGCTCCTAGTGACCGCCTGTGGGGACGGAGCCCCTGTGGTCCCCTCTGAGATCAGACCCCCAGTGACCACCAGTGAGGAGTGACCTGCAGTGACCCAAGAGAGCTGACTCCTAGTGACCGTCTGTAGTGATGGAGCCCCTGTGTCCCCTCTGAGATCAGACCCCCAGTGACAGCCAGTGAGGAGTGACCTGCAGTGATCCAAGAGAGCTGACTCCTAGTGACCGCCTGTGGGGATGAAGCCCCTGTGGTCCCCTCTGAGATCAGACCCCAGTGACCTCCAGTGAGGAGTGACCTGCCGTGACCAGCAGTGACCCAAGAGAGAGCGGACTCCTAGTGACCGTCTGTGGGGAGGGATCCCCTGTGGTCCCCTCTGAGATCAGACCCCCAGTGACCTCCAGTTAGGAGTGACCTGCAGTGACCCAAGAGAGCTGACTCCTAGTGACCGTCTGTGGGGACGCAGCCCCGGTGGTCCCCTCTGAGATCAGACCCCCAGTGACCTCCAGTGAGGAGTGACCTGCAGTGACCCAAGAGAGCTGACTCCTAGTGACCGCCTGTGGGGATGGAGCCCCTGTGGTCCCCTCTGAGATCAGACACCCAGTGACCTCCAGTGACCCAAGAGAGAGCTGACTCTTAGTGACCATCTGTGGGACGGAGCCACTGTGATCACCTCTGATCTCAGATTCCCAGTGACCCAAGAGAGAGCTGACTCCTAGTGACCGCCTCTGGGGACGGAGCCCCTGTGGTCCCCTCTGAGATCAGACCCCCAGTAACCTCCAGTGAGGAGTGACCTGCAGTGCCCTCCAGTGAGGAGTGACCCAAGAGAGGGCTGACTCCTAGTGACCGCCTGTGGGGACGGAGCCCCTGTGGTCCCCTCTGAGATCAGCCCCCTAGTGACCTCCAGTGAGGAGTGACCTGCAGTGACCTCCAGTGACCCAAGATAGAGCTGACTCCTAGTGACCGCCTGTGGGGACAGAGCCCCGGTGGTCCCCTCTGAGATCAGACCCCCAGTGACCTCCAGTGAGGAGTGACCTGCAGTGACCTCCAGTGACCCAAGAGAGAGCTGGCTCCTAGTGACCGTCTGTGGGGACGGAGCCCCGGTGGTCCCCTCTGAGATCAGACCCCCAGTGACCTCCAGTGAGGAGTGACCTGCAGTGACCTCCAGTGACCCAAGAGAGAGCTGGCTCCTAGTGACCGTCTGTGGGGACGGAGCCCCGGTGGTCCCCTCTGAGATCAGACCCCCAGTGACCTCAAGTGAGGAGTGACCTGCAGTGACCTCCAGTGACCCAAGAGAGAGCTGGCTCCTAGTGACCGCCTGTGGGGACGGAGCCCCTCTGGTCCCCTCTGAGATCAGACCCCCAGTGACCTCCAGTGAGGAGTTACCTGCAGTGACCCAAGAGAGAGCTGACTCCTAGGGACCGTCTGTGAGAATGGACCCCCTGAGGTCCCCTCTGAGATCAGACCCCCAGTGACCTCCAGTGAGGAGTGACCTGCAGTGACCTGCAGTGATCCAAGAGAGGGCTAACTCCTAGTGACCGTCTGTGGGGACGGAGCCCCGGTGGTCCCCTCTGAGATCAGACCTCCAGTGAGGAGTGACCTGCAGTGACCTAAGAGAGCTGACTCATAGTGACCGTCTGTGGGGACGGAGCCCCGGTGGTCCCCTCTGAGATCAGACCCCCAGTGACCCCAGTGACCTCCAGTGAGGAGTGACCTGCAGTGGCCTCCAGTGACCAAAGAGAGCTGACTCCTAGTGACCGTGTGTGGGGACGGGGCCCCTGTTGTCCCCTCTGATCTGACTCCCAGTGACCTCCAGTGAGGAGTGACCTGCAGTGACCCAAGAGAGAGCTCACTCCTAGTGACCGCCTGTGGGGGGAATCCCCTGTGGTCCCCTCTGAGATCAGACCCCAGTGACCTCCAGTGAGGAGTGACCTGCAGTGACCCAAGAGAGATGACTCCTATTGACCGCCTGTGGGGACGGAGCCCCGGTGGTCCCCTCTGAGATCAAACCCCAGTGACCTCCAGTGAGGCGTGACCTGAAGTGACCCAAGAGAGCTGACTCCTAGTGACCGTCTGTGGGGACGGAGCCCCGGTGGTCCCCTCTGAGATCAGACCCCAGTGACCTCCAGTGAGGAATGACCTGCAGTGACCTCCAGTGAGGAGTGACCTGCAGTGACCTCCAGTGACCCAAGAGAGAGCTGGCTCCTAGTGACCGCCTGTGGGGACGGAGCCCCTCTGGTCCCCTCTGAGATCAGACCCCCAGTGACCTCCAGTGAGGAGTTACCTGCAGTGACCCAAGAGAGAGCTCACTCCTAGTGCCCGCCTGTGGGGAGGAATCCCCTGTGGTCCCCTCTGAGATCAGACCCCAGTGACCTCCAGTGAGGAGTGACCTGCAGTGACCCAAGAGAGAGCTGACTCCTAGTGACCGCCTGTTGGGACGGAGCCCCTGTGGTCCCCTCTGATCTCAGATTCCCAGTGACCTCCAGTGAGCTCAGACTCCCAGCGACCACCAGTGGAGGTCCCATCCCCTCCCTTCCGTCATTCCCGGCAGGGCAGGCCCTGTGGCCGCAGGCTCACACCCTGCTCTGGCTGGCAGGGTCCTCCTTAGCAAGAGGCCCGCAGTGTGCCCACAGTGAGGTCACACCCCGTGTTTACTGCCCCCCTGCTCCTCCCTGGGCTGTGGCTGGCCGCTGGCCATGCGGCGGGCTCCTTCTAGGGAAGTGTGTGTGGAGGGGGCGTCCTGGACAGGGGTCAGGAATGTGGGACGAGGACAGACAGGCAGTGAGTCAGCCTTTCAAGGGCTGCACGCCTCCCAGGCTGCAGATCCCGGCGCCAGGGCCAGCTCAGCTGGGAGGGGTCTTATCCTGGGCAAAGCGGCGCAGGATGAGAGGGAGGCTAAGAATAGGGCGGCGGTGAACACATCCTAAGGCAGACCCCAAGTGACACCCCTTGTGTTATAGGAAATCAGCTGGAAGAAAGAGTCCAAGGACTGAATGGGCAGGTCAAGAGACGTCAGCTGCCACCGTAGAGGTGGTGTCTGCAGAGGCCCAAAGGAGGGTGGCCTCCATTTCCTCTAATATGCAACAGGGAGGGAGTACACTTTCCTAGTAATATACCTTCCAGTTAACCCTGACTCACTGGGGGTGTCAGTCAGTCCCTTGGTTCTGAAACTGCAGCCAGTGACTCGGGGGCTTTGGTTCACTGATGGTGCCAGTCAGTCCCTTGGTTCTGACACTGCAGCCAGTGACTCGGGGGCTCTGGTTCACTGGTGGTGTCAGTCAGTCCCTTGGTTCTGACACTGCAGCCAGTGACTCGGGGGCTTCGGTTCACTGATGGTGCCAGTCAGTCCCTTGGTTCTGACACTGCAGCCAGTGACTCGGGGGCTTCGGCTCACTGGGGGTGCCAGTCAGTCCCTTGGTTCTGACACTGCAGCCAGTGACTCGG
Organism: Calotriton arnoldi; assembly: GCA_963921515.1. Classification (NCBI taxonomy): domain Eukaryota; kingdom Metazoa; phylum Chordata; class Amphibia; order Caudata; family Salamandridae; genus Calotriton; species Calotriton arnoldi. The sequence continues at coordinate 75,762 of CAWUFW010016764.1, read as the reverse complement.
GGGCTTTGGCCCACTGGGGGTGTCAGTCAGTCCCTTGGTTCTGACACTGCAGCCAGTGACTCGGGGGCTTTGGCCCACTGGGGGTGTCAGTCAGTCCCTTGGTTCTGACACTGCAGCCAGTGACTCGGGGGCTTTGGTTCACTGGGGGTGTCAGTCAGTCCTTGGTTCTGACACTGCGGCCAGTGACTCGGGGGCTTCGGTTCACTGGTGGTGTCAGTCAGTCCCTTGGTTCTGACACTGCAGCCAGTGACTCGGGGGGCTTCAGTTCACTGGGGGTGTCAGTCAGTCCCTTGGTTCTGACACTGCAACCAGTGACTCAGGGGGCTTTAGTTCACTGGGGGTGTCAGTCAGTCCCTTGGTTCTGACACTGCAGCCAGTGACCCGGGGGCTCTGGTTCACTGGTGGTGTCAGTCAGTCTCTTGGTTCTGACACTACTGCCAGTGACTCGGGGGATATGGTTCACTGGTGGTGTCAGTCAGTCTCTTGGTTCTGACACAGCAGCCAGTGACTCGGGGGCTTTGGCTCACTGGTGGTGTCAGTCAGTCCCTTGGTTCTGACACTGCAGCCAGTGACTCGGGGGCTTTGGTTCACTGATGGTGTCAGTCAGTCCCTTGGTTCTGACACTGCAGCCAGTGTCTCGGGGGCTTTGGCTCACTGGGGGTGTCAGTCAGTCCCTTGGTTCTGACACTGCAGCCAGTGACTCGGCGGCTCTGGTTCACTGGTGGTGTCAGTCAGTCCCTTGGTTCTGACACTGCAGCCAGTGACTCGGGGGCTTCGGTTCACTGATGGTGTCAGTCAGTCCCTTGGTTCTGACACTGCAGCCAGTGACTCAGGGGCTTTGGCCCACTGGGGGTGCCAGTCAGTCCCTTGGTTCTGACACTGCAGCCAGTGACTCGGGGGGCTTTGGCCCACTGGGGGTGTCAGTCAGTCCCTTGGTTCTGACACTGCAGCCAGTGACTCGGGGGCTTTGGCCCACTGGGGGTCAGTCAGTCCCTTGGTTCTGACACTGCAGCCAGTGACTCGGGGGCTTTGGCCCACTGGGGGTGCCAGTCAGTCCCTTGGTTCTGACACTGCAGCCAGTGACTCGGGGGCTTTGGCCCACTGGGGGTGCCAGTCAGTCCCTTGGTTCTGACACTGTAGCCAGTGACTCGGGGGCTTTGGCCCACTGGGGGTGTCAGTCAGTCCCTTGGTTCTGACACTGCAGCCAGTGACTCGGGGGCTTTGGTTCACTGGGAGTGTCAGTCAGTCCTTGGTTCTGACACTGCGGCCAGTGACTCGGGTCTTCGGTTCACTGGTGGTGTCAGTCAGTCCCTTGGTTCTGACACTGCAGCCAGTGACTCGGGGCTTCGGTTCACTGATGGTGTCAGTCAGTCCCTTGGTTCTGACACTGCAGCCAGTGACTCGGGGCTTTGGTTCACTGGTGGTGTCAGTCAGTCCCTTGGTTCTGACACTGCGGCCAGTGACTCGGGGGCTTCGGTTCACTGATGGTGTCAGTCAGTCCCTTGGTTCTGACACTGCGGCCAGTGACTCGGGGGCTTCGGTTCACTGATGGTGTCACTCAGTCACTTGGTTCTGACACTGCAGCCAGTGACTCGGGGGCTTCGGTTCACTGGGGGTGTCAGTCAGTCCCTTGGTTCTGACACTGCAGCCAGTGACTCGGGGGCTTCGGTTCACTGGGGGTGTCAGTCAGTCCCTTGGTTCTGACACTGCAGCCAGTGACTCGGGGGCTTCGGTTCACTGGGGGTGTCAGTCAGTCCCTTGGTTCTGACACTGCAGCCAGTGACTCGGGGGCTTCGGTTCACTGATGGTGTCAGTCAGTCCCTTGGTTCTGATACTGCAGCCAGTGACTCGGGGGCTTCGGTTCACTGGTGGTGTCAGTCAGTCCCTTGGTTCTGACACTGCAGCCAGTGACTCAGGGGCTTCGGTTCACTGGGGGTGTCAGTCAGTCCCTTGGATCTGACACTGCAGCCAGTGACTCGGGGGCTCTGGTTCACTGGTGGTGTCAGTCAGTCCCTTGGTTCTGACACTGCAGCCAGTGACTCGGGGGCTTCGGTTCACTGATGGTGTCAGTCAGTCCCTTGGTTCTGACACTGCAGCCAGTGACTCGGGGGCTCAGGTTCACTGGTGGTGTCAGTCAGTCCCTTGGTTCTGACACTGCGGCCAGTGACTCAGGGGCTTCGGTTCACTGATGGTGTCAGTCAGTCCCTTGGTTCTGACACTGCAGCCAGTGACTCGGGGGCTTCGGTTCACTGGGGGTGTCAGTCAGTCCCTTGGTTCTGACACTGCGGCCAGTGACTCAGGGGCTTCGGTTCACTGATGGTGTCAGTCAGTCCCTTGGTTCTGACACTGCAGCCAGTGACTCGGGGGCTTCCGGTCACTGGGGGTGTCAGTCAGTCCCTTGGTTCTGACACTGCAGCCAGTGACTCGGGGGCTCTGGTTCACTGGTGGTGTCAGTCAGTCCCTTGGTTCTGACACAGCGGCCAGTGACTCGGGGGCTTTGGCCCACTGGGTGTCAGTCAGTCCCTTGGTTGGTTCTGACGCTGCAGCCAGTGACTCAGGGGCTTTGGTTCACTGGGGGTGTCAGTCAGTCCTTGGTTCTGACGCTGCAGCCAGTGACTCGGGGGCTTTGGTTCACTGGTGGTGTCAGTCAGTCCCTTGGTTCTGACACTGCAGCCAGTGACTCGGGGGCTCTGGTTTACTGGTGGTGTCAGTCAGTCCCTTGGTTCTGACACTGCAGCCAGTGACTCGGGGGCTTCGGTTCACTGATGGTGTCAGTCAGTCCCTTGGTTCTGACACTGCAGCCAGTGACTCGGGGCTTCGGTTCACTGGGGGTGTCAGTCAGTCCCTTGGTTCTGACACTGCAGCCAGTGACTCGGGGCTTCGGTTCACTGATGGTGCCAGTCAGTCCCTTGGTTCTGACACTGCAGCCAGTGACTCGGGGGCTTGGGGGTGCCAGTCAGTCCCTTGGTTCTGACACTGCAGCCAGTGACTCGGGGGCTTTGGCTCACTGGGGGTGCCAGTCAGTCCCTTGGTTCTGACACTGCAGCCAGTGACTCGGGGGCTTTGGCCCACTGGGGGTGTCAGTCAGTCCCTTGGTTCTGACACTGCAGCCAGTGACTCGGGGGCTTTGGCCCACTGGGGGTGTCAGTCAGTCCCTTGGTTCTGACACTGCAGCCAGTGACTCGGGGGCTTTGGCCCACTGGGGGTGTCAGTCAGTCCCTTGGTTCTGACACTGCAGCCAGTGACTCGGGGGCTTTGGTTCACTGGGGGTGTCAGTCAGTCCTTGGTTCTGACACTGCGGCCAGTGACTCGGGGCTTCGGTTCACTGGTGGTGTCAGTCAGTCCCTTGGTTCTGACACTGCAGCCAGTGACTCGGGGGCTTCAGTTCACTGGGGGTGTCAGTCAGTCCCTTGGTTCTGACACTGCAACCAGTGACTCGGGGGCTTTAGTTCACTGGGGTGTCAGTCAGTCCCTTGGTTCTGACACTGCAGCCAGTGACCCGGGGGCTCTGGTTCACTGGTGGTGTCAGTCAGTCTCTTGGTTCTGACACTACTGCCAGTGACTCGGGGGATATGGTTCACTGGTGGTGTCAGTCAGTCTCTTGGTTCTGACACAGCAGCCAGTGACTCGGTGGCTTTGGCTCACTGGTGGTGTCAGTCAGTCCCTTGGTTCTGACACTGCAGCCAGTGACTCGGGGGCTTTGGTTCACTGATGGTGTCAGTCAGTCCCTTGGTTCTGACACTGCAGCCAGTGTCTCGGGGCTTTGGCTCACTGGGGGTGTCAGTCAGTCCCTTGGTTCTGACACTGCAGCCAGTGACTCGGCGGCTCTGGTTCACTGGTGGTGTCAGTCAGTCCCTTGGTTCTGACACTGCAGCCAGTGACTCGGGGGCTTCGGTTCACTGATGGTGTCAGTCAGTCCCTTGGTTCTGACACTGCAGCCAGTGACTCAGGGGCTTTGGCCCACTGGGAGTGCCAGTCAGTCCCTTGGTTCTGACACTGCAGCCAGTGACTCGGGGGGCTTTGGCCCACTGGGGGTGTCAGTCAGTCCCTTTGTTCTGACACTGCAGCCAGTGACTCGGGGGCTTTGGCCCACTGGGGGTCAGTCAGTCCCTTGGTTCTGACACTGCAGCCAGTGACTCGGGGGCTTTGGCCCACTGGGGGTGCCAGTCAGTCCCTTGGTTCTGACACTGCAGCCAGTGACTCGGGGGCTTTGGCCCACTGGGGGTGCCAGTCAGTCCCTTGGTTCTGACACTGCAGCCAGTGACTCGGGGGCTTTGGCCCACTGGGGGTGTCAGTCAGTCCCTTGGTTCTGACACTGCAGCCAGTGACTCGGGGGCTTTGGTTCACTACGAGTGTCAGTCAGTCCTTGGTTCTGACACTGCGGCCAGTGACTCGGGTCTTCGGTTCACTGGTGGTGTCAGTCAGTCCCTTGGTTCTGACACTGCAGCCAGTGACTCGGGGGCTTCGGTTCACTGATGGTGTCAGTCAGTCCCTTGGTTCTGACACTGCAGCCAGTGACTCGGGGGCTTTGGTTCACTGGTGGTGTCAGTCAGTCCCTTGGTTCTGACACTGCGGCCAGTGACTCGGGGGCTTCGGTTCACTGATGGTGTCAGTCAGTCCCTTGGTTCTGACACTGCAGCCAGTGACTCGGGGGCTTCGGTTCACTGGGGGTGTCAGTCAGTCCCTTGGTTCTGACACTGCAGCCAGTGACTCGGGGGCTTCGGTTCACTGGGGGTGTCAGTCAGTCCCTTGGTTCTGACACTGCAGCCAGTGACTCTGGGGCTTCGGTTCACTGGGGGTGTCAGTCAGTCCCTTGGTTCTGACACTGCAGCCAGTGACTTGGGGGCTTCGGTTCACTGGGGGTGTCAGTCAGTCCCTTGGTTCTGACACTGCAGCCAGTGACTCGGGGGCTTCGGTTCACTGGGGGTGTAAGTCAGTCCCTTGGTTCTGACACTGCAGCCAGTGACTCGGGGGCTTCGGTTCACTGATGGTGTCAGTCAGTCCCTTGGTTCTGACACTGCAGCCAGTGACTCGGGGGCTTCGGTTCACTGGTGGTGTCAGTCAGTCCCTTGGTTCTGACCCTGCAGCCAGTGACTCAGGGCTTCGGTTCACTGGGGGTGTCAGTCAGTCCCTTGGATCTGACACTGCAGCCAGTGACTCGGGGGCTCTGGTTCACTGGTGGTGTCAGTCAGTCCCTTGGTTCTGACACTGCGGCCAGTGACTCGGGGGCTTCGGTTCACTGATGGTGTCAGTGAGTCCCTTGGTTCTGACACTGCAGCCAGTGACTCGGGGGCTCTGGCCCACTGGTGGTGTCAGTCAGTCCCTTGGTTCTGACACTGCAGCCAGTGACTCGGGGGCTCAGGTTCACTGGTGGTGTCAGTCAGTCCCTTGGTTCTGACACTGCGGCCAGTGACTCAGGGGCTTCGGTTCACTGATGGTGTCCGTCAGTCCCTTGGTTCTGACACTGCAGTCAGTGACTCGGGGGCTTCGGTTCACTGGGGGTGTCAGTCAGTCCCTTGGTACTGACACTGCAGCCAGTGACTCGGGGGCTTCCGGTCACTGGGGGTGTCAGTCAGTCCCTTGGTTCTGACACTGCAGCCAGTGACTCGGGGGCTCTGGTTCACTGGTGGTGTCAGTCAGTCCCTTGGTTCTGACACTGCGGCCAGTGACTCGGGGGCTTCAGTTCACTGATGGTGTCAGTCAGTCCCTTGGTTCTGACACTGTAGCCAGTGACTCAGGGGCTTCGGTTCACTGGGGGTGTCAGTCAGTCCCTTGGTTCTGACACTGCAGCCAGTGACTCGGGGGCTTCGGTTTACTGGGGGTGTCAGTCAGTCCTTTGGTTCTGACACTGCAGCCAGTGACTCGGGGGCTTCGGTTCACTGGTGGTGTCAGTCAGTCTCTTGGTTCTGACACTGCGGCCAGTGACTCAGGGGCTTCGGTTCACTGATGGTGTCTGTCAGTCCCTTGGTTCTGACGCTGCAGCCAGTGACTCGGGGGTTCTGGTTCACTGGTGGTGTCAGTCAGTCCCTTGGTTCTGACACTGCAGCCAGTGACTCGGGGGGCTTTGGCCCACTGGGTGTCAGTCAGTCCCTTGGTTGGTTCTGACGCTGCAGCCAGTGACTCGGGGGCTTTGGTTCACTGATGGTGTCAGTCAGTCCCTTGGTTCTGACACTGCAGCCAGTGACTCAGGGGCTTTGGCCCACTGGTGGTGTCAGTCAGTCCCTTGGTTCTGACACTGCAGCCAGTGACTCGGGGGCTCTGGTTTACTGGTGGTGTCAGTCAGTCCCTTGGTTCTGACACTGCAGCCAGTGACTCGGGGGCTTCGGTTTACTGATGGTGTCAGTCAGTCCCTTGGTTCTGACACTGCAGCCAGTGACTCGGGGGCTTCGGTTCACTGGGGGTGTCAGTCAGTCCCTTGGTTCTGACACTGCAGCCAGTGACTCGGGGGCTTCGGTTCACTGGGGGTGTCAGTCAGTCCCTTGGTTCTGACACTGCAGCCAGTGACTCGGGGGCTCTGGTTCACTGGTGGTGTCAGTCAGTCCCTTGGTTCTGACACTGCGGCCAGTGACTCGGGGGGCTTCAGTTCACTGATGGTGTCAGTCAGTCCCTTGGTTCTGACACTGCAGCCAGTGACTCGGGGCTTCGGTTCACTGGGGGTGTCAGTCAGTCCCTTGGTTCTGACACTGCAGCCAGTGACTCGGGGCTTCGGTTCACTGAGGGTGTCAGTCAGTCCCTTGGTTCTGACACTGCAGCCAGTGACTCGGGGGCTTCGGTTCACTGATGGTGTCAGTCAGTCTCTTGGTTCTGACACTGCAGCCAGTGACTCGGGGCTTCGGTTCACTGGGGGTGTCAGTCAGTCCCTTGGTTCTGACACTGCAGCCAGTGAGTCGGGGGCTTCGGTTCACTGGGGGTGTCAGTCAGTCCCTTGGTTCTGACACTGCGGCCAGTGACTCGGGGGCTCTGGTTCACTGGTGGTGTCAGTCAGTCCCTTGGTTCTGACACTGCAGCCAGTGACTCGGGTGCTTCGGTTCACTGATGGTGTCAGTCAGTCTCTTGGTTCTGACACTGCAGCCAGTGACTCGGGGGCTTCGGTTCACTGGGGGTGTCAGTCAGTCCCTTGGTTCTGACAGTGCAGCCAGTGAGTCGGGGGCTTCGGTTCACTGGGGGTGTCAGTCAGTCCCTTGGTTCTGACACTGCGGCCAGTGACTCGGGGGCTCTGGCCCACTGGTGGTGTCAGTCAGTCCCTTGGTTCTGACACTGCGGCCAGTGACTCGGGGGCTTTGGTTCACTGATGGTGTCAGTCAGTCCCTTGGTTCTGACACTGCAGCCAGTGACTCGGGGGCTTCGGTTCACTGGGGGTGTCAGTCAGTCCCTTGGTTCTGACACTGCAGCCAGTGACTCGGGGGCTTCGGTTCACTGGGGGTGTCAGTCAGTCCCTTGGTTCTGACACTGCAGCCAGTGACTCGGGGGCTCTGGTTCACTGGTGGTGTCAGTCAGTCCCTTGGTTCTGACACTGCAGCCAGTGACTCGGGGGTTTCGGTTCACTGGGGGTGTCAGTCAGTCCCTTGGTTCTGACACTGCAGCCAGTGACTCGGGGGCTTCGGTTCACTGGGAGTGTCAGTCAGTCTCTTGGTTCTGACACTGCAGCCAGTGACTCGGGAGCTTCGGTTCACTGGGGGTGTCAGTCAGTCCCTTGGTTCTGACACTGTAGCCAGTGACTCGGGGGCTTCGGCTCACTGGGGGTGTCAGTCAGTCCCTTGGTTCTGACACTGCAGCCAGTGACTCGGGGGCTTCGGTTCACTGGGGGTGTCAGTCAGTCCCTTGGTTCTGACACTGCAGCCAGTGACTCGGGGGCTTCGGTTCACTGGGGGTGTCAGTCAGTCCCTTGGTTCTGACACTGCAGCCAGTGATTCGGGGGCTTTGGCTCACTGGGGGTGTCAGTCAGTCCCTTGGTTCTGACACTGCAGCCAGTGACTCGGGGGCTTCGGTTCACTGGGGGTGTCAGTCAGTCCCTTGGTTCTGACACTGCAGCCAGTGACTCGGGGCTTCGGTTCACTGGGGGTGTCAGTCAGTCCCTTGGTTCTGACACTGCAGCCAGTGACTCGGGGGCTTTTGCCCACTGGGGGTCAGTCAGTCCCTTGGTTCTGACACTGCAGCCAGTGTCTCGGGGGCTTTGGTTCACTGGGGGTGTCAGTCAGTCCCTTGGTTCTAACACTGCAGCCAGTGACTCGGGGGGCTTTGGTTCACTGGGGGTGTCAGTCAGTCCCTTGGTTCTGACACTGCAGCCAGTGACTCGGGGGCTTCCGTTCACTGGTGGTGTCAGTCAGTCCCTTGGTTCTGACACTGCAGCCAGTGATTCGGGGGCTTTGGCTTACTGGGGGTGTCAGTCAGTCCCTTGGTTCTGACACTGCAGCCAGTGACCCGGGGGCTCTGGTTAACTGGTGGTGTCAGTCAGTCTCTTGGTTCTGACACAGCAGCCAGTGACTTGGGGGCTTTGGCTCACTGGGGGTGTCAGTCAGTCCCTTGGTTCTGACACTGCAGCCAGTGACTCGGGGGCTCTGGTTCACTGGTGGTGTCAGTCAGTCCCTTGGTTCTGACACTTCAGCCAGTGACTCGGGGCTTTGGCTTACTGGGGGTGTCAGTCAGTCCCTTGGTTTGGTTCTGACGCTGCAGCCAGTGACTCAGGGGCTCTGGTTCACTGGTGGTGTCAGTCAGTCCCTTGGTTCTGACACTGCAGCCAGTGACTCAGGGGCTCTAGTTCACTGGTGGTGTCAGTCAGTCCCTTGGTTCTGACACTGCAGCCAGTGACTCAGGGGCTGTGGCTCACTGGGGGTGTCAGTCAGTCCCTTGGTTGGGTTCTGACGCTGCAGCCAGTTACTCGGGGGCTCTGGTTCACTGGTGGTGTCAGTCAGTCCCTTGGTTCTGACACTGCAGCCAGTGACTCGGGGCTTTGGTTCACTGGGGGTGTCAGTCAGTCACTTGGTTCTGAGACTGCAGCCAGTGACTCGGGGGGCTTTGGTTCACTGGGGGTGTCAGTCAGTCCCTTGGTTCTGACACTGCAGCCAGTGACTCGGGGGCTTTGGTTCACTGGGGGTGTCAGTCAGTCCCTTGGTTCTGACACTGCAGCCAGTGACCCGGGAGCTCTGGTTCACTGGTGGTGTCAGTCAGTCTGTCTCTTGGTTCTGACACTACTGCCAGTGACTCGGGGGATATGGTTCACTGGTGGTGTCAGTCAGTCTCTTGGTTCTGACACAGCAGCCAGTGACTCGGGGGCTTTGGCTCACTGGGGGTGTCAGTCAGTCTCTTGGTTCTGACACTGCAGCCAGTGACTCGGGGGCTCTGGTTCACTGGTGGTGTCAGTCAGTCCCTTGGTTCTGACACTGCAGCCAGTGACTCGGGGGCTTTGGCTTACTGGGGGTGTCAGTCAGTCCCTTGGTTGGGTTCTGACGCTGCAGCCAGTGACTCGGGGGCTCTGGTTCACTGGTGGTGTCAGTCAGTTCTGACACTGCAGCCAGTGACTCAGGGGCTCTGGTTCACTGGTGGTGTCAGTCAGTCCCTTGGTTCTGACTCTGCAGCCAGTGACTCGGGGGCTTTGGCTCACTGGGGGTGTCAGTCAGTCCCTTGGTTGGGTTCTGACGCTGCAGCCAGTGACTCGGGGGCTCTGGTTCACTGGTGGTGTCAGTCAGTCCCTTGGTTCTGACGCTGCATCCAGTGACACGGGGGCTCTGGTTCACTGGGGGTGCCAGTCAGTCCCTTGGTTCTGACGCTGCAGCCAGTGACTCGGGGGGCTCTGGTTCACTGGGGGTGCAAGTCAGTCCCTTGGTTCTGACACTGCAGCCAGTGACTCGGGGGCTTTGGTTCACTGGCGGGCTCAGTCAGTCCCTTGGCTCTGACACTGAAGCCAGTGACTCAGGGGCTTTGGTTCACTATAGGTGTCAGTCAGTCCTTGGTTCTGACACTGCAGCTAGTGACTCGGGGGGTTTGGTTCACTGGTGGTATCAGTCAGTCCCTTGGTTCTGACACTGCAGCCAGTGACTCGGGGGATATGGTTTACTGGTGATGTCAGTCAGTCCTTTGGTTCTGACGCTGCAGCCAGTGACTCGGGGATATGGTTCACTGGGGGTGTCAGTCAGTCCCTTGGTTCTGACACTGCAGCCATTGACTCGGGGGCTCTGGTTCACTGGTGGTGTCAGTCAGTCCCTTGGTTCTGACACTGCAGCCAGTGACTCGGGGGCTCTTGTTCACTTGTGGTGTCAGTCAGTCCCTTGGTTCTGACACTGCGGCCAGTGACTCGGGGGATATGGTTCACTGGGGGTGTCAGTCAGTCCCTTGGTTCTGACACTGCAGCCAGTGACTCAGGGGATATGGTTTACTGGTGATGTCAGTCAGTCCTTTGGTTCTGACGCTGCAGCCAGTGACTTGGGGGCTTTGGTTCACTGGTGGTGTCAGTCAGTCCCTTTGTTCTGACACTGTAGCCAGTGACTCGGGGCTTCGGGTTCACTGGGGGTGTCAGTCAGTCCCTTGGTTCTGACACTGCAGCCAGTGACTCGGGGGCTTCAGTTCACTGGGGGTGTCAGTCAGTCCCTTTGTTCTGACACTACAGCCAGTGACTCTGGGGCTTCAGTTCACTGGGGGTGTCAGTCAGTCCCTTTGTTCTGACACTGCAGCCAGTGACTCTGGGGCTTCAGTTCACTGGTGGTGTCAGTCAGTCCCTTGGTTCCTGTAGATCCCTCCTTTCTAACTTCTGTTATGACTTTAGCTTTGCAGCTTACCTTGAATACAGTGAGGAATGTGCTGCTTTTAGCAGAGCCCTTGTGGGGATCTGTGTCCCACAGTGATAGAAAGTTCAATCTGCCAAGGGTGCCCCAGACTCCTGTTGTCTTTAGACTGCAAGATTTCGCTCTCTGTTGGGGCCTGAGGCTCCTAATCAGGCAAACTCCCCACATTCCCCGTAGGTAGGTATTGCTTCACAATTCTCATTAGTGCCAAGCCTCTGAAACATATGGAATACAGTGTAAGTTTCAGTACAATTAGGGGTTGCCCCTTCCCTTCTAGCTGCGTGTACCTGTCTATCTCAGTGTCCCAGATTTCCTGGCATGGGCTATCTATGCTGTCATTTAACCCTCCCCTTCTAGATTCATTTCCCCTTCTATCATCGAGGTGAATGGTCCTGCACTGGAACTCCATGTCTGGGGTCCATTTGTTATTAAAGAATTCTGACCCAGATATGCTAAGGGCCACCCTGGGACCACAGACAGGGAGCGGACATGTTTTTGCACTGGTGTGGTGCCTTTGTTACCTCCAAGAACCTCTTCTCTGGAAAATCTCTTTCCAAACAGTGTCCTCCCCTATAGTGCCTTGCGTGCGCACATCCTGTCTAGCTCAGTTTCGGTGTCGCTAGGCTCGGAAAAAAGATGTAGTGCTGTGCGGTTGGTTTCATACCGGCTGATGTTTGTCCCTACTGTATGGGGTTCTACTCTCCTGGGTTATATCATGCCGTAATCCTACATAGGCACAGGTGGATGAGACTTTTTTTTTTTCGGGGGACATTTCTTGGGATAAGTAAAGTCTGTCTGCGCCCGCGGCGTGGGGTATCAGCATGCGGACATAGCACGATCTAGCCGACGCTGGGCACCCATGGCACTCATGTGCTGATACCAAGTTTTGTGTAAAAGTGCGCTGTGTAGTTCCTGTAGAATACTAGCGTTTGGTTTAGTGTAAGTGTAAGTGAGGTGGGAGAGGTCCCTACGCAAGTGCTGTAGAAATGTCGAAGTAGGCTGGAGCCTACCTTGACATTTCTACAGCACTTGTGACTAGGCAGATTTCTCACTACAGATGGATGTACAAATGCGCAATAATGCATAACTTTTGAAACATTGCAGGTCTTGGGATGGTGTCTGGAGGGGTCGTCTGCAACTTTCTGGCGTCCCGGGATGTCTTTGCTTGGCACAGTGTTGAGTCTATTGTAAAAAATGTCAGTAAAAAATAGTCTGTGATCTTTTTTGGCTTGACCCCTCTGGCCTCATTGGGATTTCGGAGGTTGCTGCTGAAGAGATGGGAGACCGCAGTAGAGGTGGTGCACGTAAGGCTCGATTGCAGACCTGTTGGATAAGACCTGTGGGTTGTAGGTTAGCTTTTAGAGAAACATACATCATTATCCGGTCTCAGAAATTCCTGTGCCTGTCCTTTTTGGGGCATTTCTTTGCATCCATTTTGCACAATTTTTGGCGAGGTACTGGTCGGCCCTCTAATCCCCTACTTTCCCCAACGTGTGCATGCGCTGGTGTAGTTTATCGATGCGGATGGTACCTTTTGAACTACACATGCACGATGCGCCGTGAAAGGAAGGGGGCGTGTTGCAATTTGGGGGATGTGGATAATTGCAACGTGTCCTCAGGACACGTGTATGCCCCTCTGGTCCCTGCACGTGGCGTGTACTGAGGTTTTCCCTAATGGAGTTCAGAGTTTTGACTGTGCCCTTTTTCTGGAAGCTTTGTTTTTGGGCAACTTTTTGGCTGCTTCCTGCAGGTCATTGGGCGCCTTCCTAAGGTCTTATGCAGGGTTGGTTTTATTGTGGAATACTGGTAAGGGTTGAGAAGCTGCTCTGTGGCCCCTGTGTTATTCAGATGTGGCAATGACTGGGATCGGGCCTATTGCTTCCTGGGACGATGAGGCCCTGTGTTATTTGATTCGACACGCTGGGTGAGATGGTGAGTGTATCCGTGCACCTTGTGTGGGGGCTGCGATGGTCATCTACAGGACCCCTTTCCCTCCTGGCGCCCCTCTCTCCCTCGGATCCAGGATGCTTTGGGTCTGCAGCCCTCGGCAGGAATCTGGGACTTCTTACCAGGTGACACGCTACTCTGGCTGTTTTGGAGGGACGTGATTCGATGAGCAGACTTTGGATGTTTGGAAGCAATAGGAGAGAGACAGAGGCAAGATATCTTGCTTACGACAGGATTCAGGTGTGCAGCTGGGACTTGTCTTGCTGCGGGTAAGGAACTGGGACGGCTGATTGCCCTGGTGTATTTCCCTGCTGACTTGGTGCCAAATGGTTGCTTATTTGTGCATGGACCACGTAGTTCTTTGGGGCTTCTCAACATCCCACCTGTGTGGAAAACTTGGCTTCCGGGCACTTGGAACATTGCCTCGTTTTGGAAGTAAAAGGGGGCCTCCATTAGTTGGAGGCCTGTTGTTGAAGAATGGGGTCCCTTTGATTTGGCAACTGGACCCCGTCCCCATTGGACTTAGCTGAGGGTACCTGGGTGCCTGTTTTTATGCACTGGTCAGGGGGCTGCCCTGCTCACTAGACAGACTGCCCTCCCCCACGGCATGGCCAGCCAACCCCACTTGGTGGACCAGCAGCAGAGTGGGGCCTAGGCCCCCGCAGGCAACCGAATGGCGAACTCTGGCGTGGATTCCCGGTTGACATATCATATGGCAACCCAATGTCCTTCCGAATGCAGGCAAAGGCTTGAGTTTTTCTTCCCATTGTTGTGTCACTAGTCTTTATTGTGGTGATGAGTTTTCTGAAGGGGATGTGTTGTATTGGGGCTTTGGACTTACTGTTTATTTGGATTGGGTGATTGCGTGAAGGCATTGCCTCCCCAGACAGTCACCCCTTCCTGCTGTGCCTGTGTCCCTGGTCCTTGCTGGGCTGGGTCCCCTGCCTGCTGTTGTTGCCAGGTGGTTGGCCAACCACCTGGTCCTTGCTGCAGTAGTGTGTTTGCTGACTGATTTCTTTGTGGCTAAATGTGCTGTGCGCTCGGGTTGATCTGGGTTTGGGTTTTGCGCGGCCTGGCCCAGGCTTGTTGATCTTTGCTCTTGGTATGCCTTAGGCGGCATAGGTTGGCCAGGTGGCCCATTCTGAGGCAGTGGAAACATTCCTTAACTTGTGGCTGCAGCCAGCCTTCCTGACCTCTGCTGCCTTTCCTCATGTGGCCAGTGGGGGCCCATCCTTATGGTGGTGTATTATTAGCTGGGTGTGCCGAGCTCCCTTCAATGTTCACTCGCTTTGGCACCGTATTCGGCAGCAGGTAGCGGGCTTCCGGCGTGGGAGACGCACCACATAGTGCCGGATTACCCTGTGTAGGAAGGTGGAATCTGACTATATGGTTGCCCCCACTTTTTTCCTGGTGTTTTGCTGGTTTATGACTTAGTTGGACTGGGACCCTGCTATTCAGGGCCCCAGTCTATCTGCTCTCTCTAAATGACATGGAGTGCACTCTAGGTGCACTAGTGATTGGATACTGTGGTGCCTTATGAGTCCCTAGTATATGGTACCTTAGGTACCAAGGGCATAGGTACTTCACAGGCCTACCAGGGGCTGCAGCATGTATTATGCCACCCCTGGGAAGCAGACTAAATCTGACACCACAGGCCTGCTACTGCAGCCTGGGTGAGGTGGTGCTAGCACTCCTCACTGAGATATAGGTTTCCTATATCTCTCCTGCACACACATATAAACCTATCAGTCACCCCTAAGGCAGGCCCTATCAATCCTGAGGGCAGGGTGCTTGGCTTCTATGTGAGGGGGTGCCTCTGCTTGAGCAGGGCCCCCTGCAGCTCTCAGAGTCTATTCTCTGGGGCTGTTTGTGGATGCGGTTAAACCATATACTCTTAAGTGCATTATATCCTCGCGGTAAAATGCTAACTTTGGAATGGCTGCATCAAAACATGTCGTGTTTGGTATCAAACATCTTGGAATACTACCCCCCGCCAATCCTGGCGGCGGGGGTAGCATTCCACCCTTCTAGAGGGATAAGACATGTACCTGCTGTGGAAACGCGGTAGAATCCTGAAGAGCCCTGGCATCACAAAATGGATGCCACCAGTCACAGACACTGGGCTGCCCTCCTGCTGATGACCGAAACTCACAGTGGAGGAAGCCCAACAATAGGCATCCTGTCACAGGGAGGTGTGACCACCTCCCAGACAGGGTTTAGTGTATTGGGGCTGGGTGGGTGCACTCTTAGAGTGCTTTGAAGTCCTGCACTGGGGGGAGCAGAAGGCTCCTCTGTGCATATGCCAGTTCAAACCAGCTCAGGGGCTACCTGCCCCTGCTCTGGCGCGAAACTGGACAAAGGGAAGTGGGTGTAGCCACCCCCTCCCTTGACCCTCCCATAGGTGGGGTCATAGAGCTAGTCCATCCCCTCTTTTTAGTATAAGAGGGGAACCTTGCCATTGCAAAGCAGATAACCCCTGGACGACGCTCTACAGAACAATCCTGGCCCTTCGACGTTCCACTACCTTTGGAAGACAGAAGAATCTCCCTTGGAGTCAAGGAGTGACTCCCCTGCTTGGCAGGCACCAAAAACGACAACGACGGTCGCAAACTACGCCGCTCCCGCCGGAGTCCGAAGTCCCTGCAGCCCAAGAAGTGGATTTCCTGACCTCTCCCAGGCCATCGTGAGTCCCCAGCGAAGCTGAGGCAAGTGGACCCCACGAGTGACGAGGAACCGTGACCCCTGGGTACCGTGCACTATTGTCGAGTGCAACCCCTTCACAACGTTCTACGAACTTGTGCTTTGGACCACGTGTGGTCCCGACCTCCAGCAGGAATCCCTCCGAAGATCAGAGGCCTACACCGTCCCGAGTGACCGTGGGCCCCTGTTGAGTGATTCAGCCCGAGGTGTCTTCGCGATCCCTTGCCCGCTGGCTTGTGGGTCCCCAGAAGACTTCTTAACGAAACCAAAGGGCTCCCCTGGTTGCTCCAGGCCTGCCCTGACTTACCCTCGCTGGGTGAGTTCCACAGACCTTGCTGGTCTGCGCCATCGACTTTTCTTCATCTCCCCGAGACTTGCGGCTGCAAGGGCTTGTTGGCTCCGATCGAGTTGCCGACACCGCAGTCAGCTGCAGACGTCGAGGGACACACCGAATCCAGCTCCTGGTCGTCGTCGACACCTCCTGGACCACGTGGCTGAAGAGTCAAGGCACCCGCAACCGACCTGAATCACTCAACGACGGTGGGCATCCATCTTCCTTGCCCCGAGTCACTGCCAAGTGACTTTGAACACTGTCCCCTCTGCTTTCAGGTCATCCTTCTTCAGAATCCAGGCTTGGATTCCACCGGACACTTCTTCAGCTCCCGCAAGCAGCAAGTCTTCTTTGTTCGCCATTGAAAACGACGCCGCGACCCGACACCAAAGGACACCTGTGCACCCGGCTTCCCTGGGTGAGGTAACTCCAGCACTACGGTGCTCCTGTGGGTGTGGGCCCTAGAACGACTTACCCTGTAAGTGACTTGCTTGTAGGTTCTATAGAAGTATCCTAAAACTCTTTATTTCCAACCGCGACTTGCCCCATTGAAGTCAACGGCGATCCGCGCCTGTGTATCTACACTGCACGCGTCCCCCGTGGGCCCTTTACTTACCTGCCTTGGGTGGTTTCGTGAGGCCCCAGCACTTCTGAAGGCCCTAGGCCTTGTCTCCCTGCAAGTCGTTGTCCCTAAGTCTCTTACTTAGTATATGGTCTGGTACGCCCCTAGGGCCCCAGCCATATTTTGTGCTTAACTTATTGTGAAACGTTGATTTGTGCATATGTTTGTCTTCTAATCTCATAAAGAGATTAGTAGAGAGTTATTTAGAAATAAATACATATATATTTGATATATATACCTGTGTGGTGTCTTTTCATTTGGTGATTCAAGAGATTATATGGTAAAACAAGCTGCTTTACATTCCTCCGAGACTTAGCCTGAAGGCTGCTCTCCACAGCTACCACTAGGATAGCTTTCTTTAAAAGGTTGTCTTAAACCTATCTACCATAAGAGTCGATTTGCCCTGGTGCAAGGTGTCCACTTTAATTAGTGAACAGCATATACCAGGCCAACTTCTCACATTGGTGGGCAGCGTGTGGGATTCCAGCTTGCCATTGTTTTACCAGAAAATCTCTATTTGAATTACTAACTGAAAACCATTATAGGTACTCAAGGTACATATAAAGTCAAGCTTAGTATCAATAAGTTCTACTGAACTTAGAGCTGTGTGCCAAGGGATAGCACACCCTATCCACAGCTCAAGCTAGGATCAGTAGGCCACAAACTAGTGTAGGTAGTACAACACTGCACAACACTAGAATGTCCTTAAAGGGTGGACCCAGTGGATCCACTCAGCCTCAGTATAAGGACATGGCTTTCTCTGACTTGAGAGCCATGTGTGTTGACAGACACCTGAGACTAGGACAGAGTCCCTCAACACTGCACCTGATAGATCTGCTGACAGCAGATGACCTTAGATTGGCTCTAGGAGCTAAAGGGTCTGAATCAGTGGGTGGGTCAGTCATAGTATCTGGGTCAGATGATGAAAATCAGAATGACCAAGACTCTGTGATTGAAGGGCCAGGCTTCAAGGGGCCTGAAAAGGACAGAGGAATTCTCCCTAAGAGAACTGACAGAGAGGAGGAGAGGCACAGATCCCCTTCCAGGGAATCTGACCACTCTTATCACTCTGGCAGAGAATTTGTCCAGCAGAGGAGCTCATACTTTTCCTTAAGAGAGACCTCCTCTGAGAGAAGGTGCAAAATGCTCCAGTATGAGGAAGCCAAAGTGGCCCTCAGAACCAAGCAGTTGGCACTGGATAGGGAAGCCCTGGAGATCCAGAGAGCTTCTAGAAGAGAGGGGTTAGAACCCCTGGTGGCAGCAACAGTGTCCCTAGAGGCAGAGAATATATTCCTGACCATAGGAACCTGAGCAAGGTTGTTCCTCCCTACCAGAGTGGGGATGATATCCACAAGTGGATAACTGCTATGGAGAGGGCCTGTAGAGTACAGCAGGTCCCCCAAAAGCAGTGGGCAGCAATCTTGTGGCTCTCCTTTTCAGATAAAGGAAGAGACAAGCTCCTCACTGTTAGAGAGGAGGATGCTGATGATTATGAGGTCCTGAAGAGTGCACTGATAGATGGGTTTGGCTTAACCACTGAAGAGTACAGGTTGAAGTTCAGAGATACCCAGAAGGCACAGACTCAGGACTGGACAGACTTTGTAGATTGTGCATCCAAGGCTCTGGAGGGTTGGCTGGTTGGCAGTAGGGTTACTGATTTCAAAGGATTTTATAATCTAATGATGAGAGAACAGATCCTTAATAATTGTCAAAACCAGCTTTTACACCAGTACCTGGTGGACTCTGATCTGACCTCTCCCCAAGAATTGGGAAAGAAGGCAGACAAATGGGTCAGAACCAGAGTAAGGCCTAAGAATCAGGGTGGTGACCACAAGAAAGATTCTACCAAGTCCCAAGAGAAAGGTGGGGATAAATCTAAGGATAAGTCCACTACAGGGCCCCAAAAGTCCTCTTCTGGGGGTGGGTCCCAAACTCCTTCCTCTCCTGAAAAGAAACCCTATTGCCATGTCTG
The DNA here is from genome assembly GCA_963921515.1 of Calotriton arnoldi. Classification (NCBI taxonomy): domain Eukaryota; kingdom Metazoa; phylum Chordata; class Amphibia; order Caudata; family Salamandridae; genus Calotriton; species Calotriton arnoldi. Next base: position 57,412 of record CAWUFW010016764.1, on the reverse strand, counting down.
TAAAAAGCCTGGGCACTGGAAATCTGATCCCAGTTGTCCCAGGATTGGCAATAAAGAAAATGTTCCTCCAACAACTACTACCACCCCTCCTGGTACTACCAGTAGTAATCCTCCAGTTGGGAGTAGTGCACCCAAAAAGTTAGGTGCTTTTGCAAGAGGAACAGAGGTGGGCCCTAGTTCAGACAGGACCCCCTCAACAGACTCCTCAGATTCTGATGGTGGTATAGGATTTGCCACCTTTACCGTGGGTCCCACAGCATTGGGCAGGTACAGACTGGAGCCAATAATTAATGGTCAGAAAGCTGTGGCATTTAGGGACACAGGGGCTAGTGTCACCATGGTGGCAGGGAAACTAGTCCCCCTCACCAGCTTTTACCTGAGTTTAAATACCAGGTGACCAACATTGATGGTGTCAGAACAGAGCACCCCATGGCCATAGTCAATCTCAGCTGGGAGGGGGTCACAGGCCCAAAAAGAGTGGCAGTGTCCCCAACCTTACCTGTAGATTGCCTGATGGGCAATGATCTGGAAATTTCAGCCTGGGCTGAAATTGAACACCAAACCCATCTGAGGATGTTGGGTGTCCCTGTAAAGGTTAGTGGGGCTGTGATGGCCACAGCCCCAGCCCAAGATTTTGGAGAGATGGAGCCTGGAAGAATGGCCCACTCTCCCCCAGAAGAGAGCACAAGGGTTGAAGAAAAGTCTTCTTCCCTCCAGACAGTAGGTAAGGGTCAGCCTCCTCAGGGAACTGACCCTACCCCTAGTGAAGGAACTGCCACAGAGGTAGTCAGGCCTGGCCTGGCCCCACCCCTGATGGCAGAGGACCCTTCCAAGGTGGTACCCAGTCTGGAGCAGGTAAACTGCCCCTCTCTACCCTGCCTCAGTCAGCCCAGGGCTGCAGAGGTCAGGGAGGTCAGTGGACCCCCCAGGGCCCCCTGTCCAGAGGAACCCCCCATCAGCAGATTAGGGGCACCCAGTCTAGTAGCCCTAGCCAGGTGAAAATTCCTCAACCCACTGAGGGATCCCCCATACCTTTATGTAGGGACCTCCCCCAGAAGGACTCTGTTAGGCAAGGGCAAACCTGGAACCAAAAGGTTCCAAACATGCCATGTCCCTCCGGTGTTCCATCCAAAGGGACCCAACCCCCAGCTGTAGGCAGTCAAAGGTTGACCCTTAGAGCAAAGTGCAACTCAGTCATGGAAAGACAGGCATACATGGTGACCAGTGATCTGAGGAAGCTGAGGCCAACCTTCCTAGGGCCTCACTTCCCTACTCAGACACCCCACCAGCCTTGTACTTTACCAAAGCACACCAGAGGTAGTGATTCCCCATGGTGGAGACCCTCTCATACCCTTAGGGTGAGGGATTGCTTAGGGGACCATAAGACAGGGGGCAACCATGCTAGTGCAGGTGCTTCCTTATATGGCCACTTAATCAATAAAGGCTCAACTGGTCAAGGTTAGCCTTATCTCCTTTCGTTTGGGGGGGTTATGTAGGAAGGTGGAATCTGACTATATGGTTGCCCCCACTTTTTTCCTGGTGTTTTGCTGGTTTATGACTTAGTTGGACTGGGACCCTGCTATTCAGGGCCCCAGTCTATCTGCTCTCTCTAAATGACATGGAGTGCACTCTAGGTGCACTAGTGATTGGATACTGTGGTGCCTTATGAGTCCCTAGTATATGGTACCTTAGGTACCAAGGGCATAGGTACTTCACAGGCCTACCAGGGGCTGCAGCATGTATTATGCCACCCCTGGGAAGCAGACTAAATCTGACACCACAGGCCTGCTACTGCAGCCTGGGTGAGGTGGTGCTAGCACCCCTCACTGAGATATAGGTTTCCTATATCTCTCCTGCACACACATATAAACCTATCAGTCACCCCTAAGGCAGGCCCTATCAATCCTGAGGGCAGGGTGCTTGGCTTCTATGTGAGGGGGTGCCTCTGCTTGAGCAGGGCCCCCTGCAGCTCTCAGAGTCTATTCTCTGGGGCTGTTTGTGGATGCGGTTAAACCATATACTCTTAAGTGCATTATATCCTCGCGGTAAAATGCTAACTTTGGAATGGCTGCATCAAAACATGTCGTGTTTGGTGTCAAACATCTTGGAATACTACCCCCCGCCAATCCTGGCGGCGGGGGTAGCATTCCACCCTTCTAGAGGGATAAGACATGTACCTGCTGTGGAAACGCGGTAGAATCCTGAAGAGCCCTGGCATCACAAAATGGATGCCACCAGTCACAGACACTGGGCTGCCCTCCTGCTGATGACCGAAACTCACAGTGGAGGAAGCCCAACAATAGGCATCCTGTCACAGGGAGGTGTGACCACCTCCCAGACAGGGTTTAGTGTATTGGGGCTGGGTGGGTGCACTCTTAGAGTGCTTTGAAGTCCTGCACTGGGGGAGCAGAAGGCTCCTCTGTGCATATGCCAGTTCAAACCAGCTCAGGGGCTACCTGCCCCTGCTCTGGCGCGAAACTGGACAAAGGGAAGTGGGTGTAGCCACCCCCTCCCTTGACCCTCCCATAGGTGGGGTCATAGAGCTAGTCCATCCCCTCTTTTTAGTATAAGAGGGGGAACCTTGCCATTGCAAAGCAGATAACCCCTGGACGACGCTCTACAGAAGAATCCTGGCCCTTCGACGTTCCACTACCTTTGGAAGACAGAAGAATCTCCCTTGGAGTCAAGGAGTGACTCCCCTGCTTGGCAGGCACCAAAAATGACAACTACGGTCGCAAACTACGCCGCTCCCGCCGGAGTCCGAAGTCCCTGCAGCCCAAGAAGTGGATTTCCTGACCTCTCCCAGGCCATCGTGAGTCCCCAGCGAAGCTGAGGCAAGTGGACCCCACGAGTAACGAGGAACCGCGACCCCTGGGTACCGTGCACTATTGTCGAGTGCAACCCCTTCACAACGTTCTACGAACTTGTGCTTTGGACCACGTGTGGTCCCGACCTCCAGCAGGAATCCCTCCGAAGATCAGAGGCCTACACCGTCCCGAGTGACCGTGGGCCCCTGTTGAGTGATTCAGCCCGAGGTGTCTTCGCGATCCCTTGCCCGCTGGCTTGTGGGTCCCCAGAAGACTTCTTAATGAAACCAAAGGGCTCCCCTGGTTGCTCCAGGCCTGCCCTGACTTACCCTTGCTGGGTGAGTTCCACAGACCTTGCTGGTCTGCGCCATCGACTTTTCTTCATCTCCCCGAGACTTGCGGCTGCCAAGGCTTGTTGGCTCCGATCGAGTTGCCGACACCGCAGTCAGCTGCAGACGTCGAGGACACACCGAATCCAGCTCCTGGTCGTCGTCGACACCTCCTGGACCACGTGGCTGAAGAGTCAAGGCACCCGCAACCGACCTGAATCACTCAACGACGGTGGGCATCCATCTTCCTTGCCCCGAGTCACTGCCAAGTGACTTTGAACACTGTCCCCTCTGCTTTCAGGTCATCCTTCTTCAGAATCCAGGCTTGGATTCCACCGGACACTTCTTCAGCTCCCGCAAGCAGCAAGTCTTCTTTGTTCGCCATTGAAAACGACGCCGCGACCCGACACCAAAGGACACCTGTGCACCCGGCTTCCCTTGGTGAGGTAACTCCAGCTCTACGGTGCTCCTGTGGGTGTGGGCCCTAGAACGACTTACCCTGTAAGTGACTTTCTTGTAGGTTCTATAGAAGTATCCTAAAACTCTTTATTTCCAACCGCGACTTGCCCCATTGAAGTCAACGGCGATCCGCGCCTGTGTATCTACACTGCACGCGTCCCCCGTGGGCCCTTTACTTACCTGCCTTGGGTGGTTTCGTGAGGCCCCAGCACTTCTGAAGGCCCTAGGCCTTGTCTCCCTGCAAGTCGTTGTCCCTAAGTCTCTTACTTAGTATATGGTCTGGTACGCCCCTAGGGCCCCAGCCATATTTTGTGCTTAACTTATTGTGAAACGTTGATTTGTGCATATGTTTGTCTTCTAATCTCATAAAGAGATTAGTAGAGAGTTATTTAGAAATAAATACATATATATTTGATATATATACCTGTGTGGTGTCTTTTCATTTGGTGATTCAAGAGATTATATGGTAAAACAAGCTGCTTTACATTCCTCCGAGACTTAGCCTGAAGGCTGCTCTCCACAGCTACCACTAGGATAGCTTTCTTTAAAAGGTTGTCTTAAACCTATCTACCATAAGAGTCGATTTGCCCTGGTGCAAGGTGTCCACTTTAATTAGTGAACAGCATATACCAGGCCAACTTCTCACACCCTGTCTGCGCCACTTCTGTATTTGGGGAGGTGCCAGAGTGGCGACAGAGGCTGAGCTTGGTAATCCTGGGGGTACGTGCGTTCTGTTTGTTACCACCATTACCCCTACGTGTCTTGGGCCAGCTCCCCACCTAACCTCGGGGAACTCAGTAGGCATGCACAAGTTGAGGTCCCAGATCTCTTGCTCCTTGTGTTCCTTACTGACTAACAATGTTTTCATCTTTTTGGCAGTTTCCACTAAGAAGTGTTGTGCGCGGCATGCCCACCGCCGTGCTAAGTCGCAAAGCTCAAGGAGACTTTCTGTATATTCCAGGACCACCCCAGTGAATGGGGTCTACCTGGTCGAGAAACCCTGGCTGGTGTCCATGTGGCGTGTGAGTGTATTGCTCGTTGGTGATCTGAGGGGTAGACTTCAGGGGAGGACCAGGCTATAGCCCCGTTCTCAGCAAACTGGATTGACATTTTCCATTTGGTCATTAGGTCCCGCCCCTAGATAATAGTTGGGGAAGAGGGAAAGTACAATAACTGTTCCCTCACCCTTTTCCCCCTATCTCCAGCTCGAGGGGTTCTGTGAAGGGAATCCCTGCCACCTTGTCCGAGACCCCTTGTGTTAACACAGGGCTTTCTGATAGGGGGACTGTCCCCTCCTGTAGGCACGACCTCATCGCCCCTGTGTCTAGTAGAGAATGGTAAGGTGTCCATTTTATCACCATTGTGACCACAGGATCCTCTGCAGGGCAGCCGGGGGCGGACAATAGAGGGTGTGTGTCTTTAGGTGTCCTGTCAGTCTCTGGCGTGACTATTCCTATATCCTCACTCTCGCTGTCGGATCCGGGGGGACTGGTGTCCTCTTCCTCGCTATCGCTAGTCGTGTTATTGTTTAGACTCGCTATGAGGTTCCCAGTGGCTCATGGAGTGTATGTTTTGTGGGCTAAACGCGGTGTGTGGTGGTCGAGCTTCAGGATATTCTAGCACCGAACTGGGGTGAGGCTGAATTCTCTTGGGTTAGCAAGTCGGGCAACCTCCCAGCCCTAGATCTAGTGGCTCGCTGCCCAGTGGGGAGCCCTCCGGTGCCCTCGACTGGTGGGTTGTTGTAACCTAGTGCAGGAACGGGTGGGATGGCTGGGATCAGAGAGAGCGCCTCTGTGCTGGTGTATGGTGGAAGCGGTGCGGATACCTTGCTTCTGGATTCTGGGACAGCATTGTTGGTCGAGGCCAACTCGAAGATGGCCCACAGCTCTAACAGTGCCTCTCTTCTAGTCTTTTTCTGTCCTACGTATTTGGTCTGAATGTGCGTCCTCATATGTTTGATTATGTTGGTGTCGAAGGTTCCCCGTCTGGCCAGAGGTGTTTTAGTGTGTGCGTGCCATTCACAGTTAAATTTATCTAGCTTTTTAGCCTACGTGGGGAATCTAATTTGGATGTGGTTAAAGGCGACTCCATGATGGGTTGGAAACTTTTTAAGGGATTTAGAGCACTTTTAGACTTCTCAGGTTTTTTAAATAAACTTAAATCCTACTCTGTTCATGGGGAAAGACTATGTACACAGGGTTATGCCAGCGATAATTACTTTTACTATGAGCTCCACTTAGGACAAAGATGCATCAAACAATCTTAGTACATAAAGCAACACATGAAAAATAACAATGTGTAAGAAAGTACAGTGGTTAATTCAGAATATTATGAATTGTTTTTTAGCAATGGAACAGAAAAATGTGAACAAATGACAGCTTTTTCATACGCACATAGAATCGTTAACTGGACTTAACATTCAACATAGAACATAGTTACAATAAATTATCAGCACCACATCAAGAAAAAATACATCAATTGAGAACCACAATAGTTGCAAAAGAGAAAAAATAACAGAGAAGAAAAAAATGACAAATCATAGCCCACTCCTAGCGCATGCTGCCTGATGACGAGGGGAGGCTCTGTGTGGTACACGGGACTAGGTGAGCCCGATAGTCTGTCAATGTCGGCTCTCGGACAAAGATAGCAACAATTTACGTGGATAAGAAGGAATAACTCAACCAGTACAGGTCCTCATTGGCCAAGCACAATCTATACCTAATTTCCAAAAGACCAAATTTTTCCCTAACATCCAAAATGCACCCTGTTTCACACCCAGGGACTTAGCGTACCAACTGTGTCAGGCTCAACGGCTCAAGCGAATAACACCTCCCACTTCTTTCAGACACCACCAGAGATTAAGAGACCGGTAATACTGAGAAAACCCCCTTAGGCTTAAAAATAAGATTGAAGTGTTGGCCCTATATCACACCCAGAGCCCATGTGTGCCATCTGTGTCACGCCCAGCGGTCCAAGCGGCAAACAACCTTCACCTTTCTTAGTGTGCTAACTATCGAAAAAAGGTGATCTCCGGGATTGCCACTGAGGCCGCCTTGCGACTACTAAGTTTAGACACAAAAAATAGGCAATATGTCAGATTTCTGTCAGTGGCAGGGCGCTCAGGTAAAAATTTTGTGCTTTTTCCTAGTTTGCCGTACGCCAAATGCTGGGACTAAGAATCAGATGTAGTCTCTCACCCACTGACGACGGCTTCAGGATGGATCGCCGCCCCACGGATTCAGCAAAACTTTCAATCAATTGTAGCATCTGCTCGCCGTTCTTGTTCCGCAGTTGTGGATCCGTATGGGTGGGGTCCCTTTCCTTCGGCTGTAGTCGGGCTCGAAGAACCATTCTCTCCTGGCTGGCTCGGCAAAATGTTGCTTGAATGTGAATTTACCTTTGATAAAATGAAAGACAAGGGGCGTTTGGCAAAACAGGAACAGTCGGTTTAATTAAACGCAGCAGCCAGAAGAGCAGGCGACAGAGTCAGAGTCTGAAGACTGTCTCAAAGCACATTGGTTTTGGCCGTCATTTTATACATTACATGAAGAGTCATAAAGTAATTTGTACATTCCTTTGGAGACAGAAATCTGTCCCTAGTCACGGGGCATATATCTGGCCATTTGATAAGAAGCGCAGGTGGGTCTCGACCTTGCGTGGACACAATGTGGGGCCAGTGGGTACATATCCAAATGTCCGGCATGGGGAGCGCGTGGTCACTGCGTGTAGTGTGCATGCTATGTTCTGATTGGCTGAGTGTTCCTAACTTAGTGTGGCATCTGACTTTATGGTGTTTTAGGAATGCGCATCCCTCCAGGCAAATGTGTTTTATTGGGGCCAATCTCCGAAGACCATTGTGATGTCGCTGCCTATCTGTGGGATCGATCTGGGCTTTCCTGTTCACATGTTTGTCTAAGGGTTACATGGCACCCCAACTGTGATCTGTCCATCATTTGCTTCAGGCCTAGGTCGCAGGGCCTGCCTGACCACGCACTTCTGACTCAGGTTGAAGGGGTGGTCACGTTGGGTGAATTCAACAACAGTGATGCAAATTTGTAATTATACGTACATATATCATGACATGCATTGATATCATATTTTCCAATATTGCCATCATCACAGCCTACTCTTTTCTGTTTCTCAGAAACAAATGCCAAATCCAGGGTTTTCTGAGAAACAAAAAAGGAATGTTCCTGACGCACAAAAGTTTCCTTCTTGCATTCTATTGACATTTCAGCGCCAATCCTCGCGTAGCAGGGCAAGTGAAATAGACGCTGGACAGTTGAAGCTAGTAGGGCGGGTCTTCTGATGTTTATTAGTCATTGGCCGATGGCAGATGAGCCACCAGCTAAAGGTGTTCTCTACGGCGGTACTTGCAAGAAGTCAGAGGCAGTTAGATTACAAGCCTCCATTAATTCAAACACTCCTGTACAGGGGATGCCAGGTATTTTCCATGTTTTTTCATCTCTTTTCCATACTTTGGTCTTCTAGGCAGAGACAGGAATGGTTTCAACTGGTCAAGGTGCATTTTCGATTAGGTCTGTTTCGATTAGGTCTGGACATCCTCAACCAATGTCCCCTGCGAGGCGACTCCCACAGCGGCACAGGAAGGGGAGTTTAACATACAGTAGTAATCAAGCTGGATAGGTACGCGTCTTCAGCACAGGGATCCATTGAACAGACGCCATGCAGGCCATCACAGCATGAAGGCCATCGGGACATGCAGGCCATCACGACATGAAGACCATCATGGCATGAAGGCCAACACAGCATGCAGGCCATCACAGCATGCATACCATCATTGCATGAAGAACATCACATCATGAAAGCCATCACAGCATGAAGGCCATCTCGGCATGAAGGCCATCACAGCATGAAGACCATCACAGCATGAAGGCCATCACAGCATGAAGGCCATCACAGCATGTAGGCCATCACGGCATGCAGGCCATCACGGCATGCAAGCCATCATGACATGAAGACCATCACGGCATGAAGGCCATCATGGCATGCAGGCCATCACGGCATGAAGGCCATCGGGACATGCAGGCCATCACGACATGAAGACCATCACGGCATGCAGGCCATCACGGCATGCAGGCCATCATGGCATGAAGACCATCACGGCATGAAGGCCATCATGGCATGCAGGCCATCACGGCATGAAGGCAATACAGACATGCAGGCCATCACGACATGAAGACCATCACAGCATGCAGGCCATCACGGCATGAAGGCCATCACGGCATGAAGACCATCACGGCATGAAGGCCATCACGGCATGCAGGCCATCACGGCATGCAGGCCATCATGGCATGAAGACCATCATGGCATGAAGACCATCACAGCATGAAAGCCATCACGGCATGAAGGCCATCACTGCATGAAGGCCATCACTGCATGAAGGCCATCACTGCATGAAGGCCATCACTGCATGAAGGCCATCATGGCATGAAGGCCATCACGGCATGAAGGTCATCTCAGCATGAAGGTCATCTCAGCATGAAGGCCATCACAGCATGAAGACCATCACTTCATGAAGGCCATCACAGCATGAAGCACAAAGCCATCACGGCATGAAGGCCATCCTGGCATGAAGGTCATCTCAGCATGAAGGCCATCACGGCATCAAAGCCATCACGGCATGAAGGCCATCACAGCATGAAGACCATCACGGCATGAAGGCCATCGCAGCATGAAGACCATCGCGGCATGAAGACCATCACGGCATGAAGACCATCACGGCATGAAGACCATCACGGCATGCAGGCCATCTCGGCATGAAGGCCATCACGGCATGAAGGCCATCTCGGCATTGAGGCAATCTCGGCATTGAGGCCATCACGGCATCAAAGCCATCACGGCATGAAGGCCATCACAGCATGAAGGCCATCACAGCATCAAAGCCATCACGGCATGAAGGCCATCACATCATGAAGACCATCACGGCATGCAGGCCATCACAGCATGCAGGCCATCACGGCATGAAGGCCATCACGGCATGAAAGCCATCACGGCATGTAGGCCATCACAGCATGAAGACCATCACGGCATGAAGGCCATCACGGCATGAAGGCCATCATGGCATGCAGGCCATCACGGCATGAAGACCATCACGACATGAAGACCATCACGACATGAAGACCATCACGGCATGCAGGCCATCACGGCATGAAGACCATCACGTCCACAGACAGGCAAATGCAGACTCACACAACTCCTAGAAGCAGCTTTCACCCTGAACATAGCTGCTACACACAGCCAGTTTGAGGCCAAAATTCAGAAGCCCTCCCCCATGCCAGTGCCTATACTCAGACGCTCAGAGGACATTGTGCTGTTTTCTGTCGTTTTTTGCAGGTTTAGGTCATGTCCCGCATCTGGCCGATTACCCGAGCCCGCACCTTAACTCCGAACTGATGACAATAAAATTTTGAACGGCCTAAAATGGCCGCTCCCAATTACCAAGGGAGCTAGTGCAGAACGTATGGGCCTACTATATAACTCTGTATAAGTCTAACCAAACTGGCCTCTCCGGTCTGCTGATTGACTCCTTAATGCTTTTGGGCTTACTGTAAGAGCATGGCTGGTGGGCCCCTGATCTCTTTAGAGTTTAGGGTATACACTGCATATAAATGTTTTTATACTGCAGATAAATGTCTCTTTAGAGTTTACTGTATATACTGCATATAAATGTCTTATAACTACCACCCCAGTCTGCTGCTCGATTCCTGATTGCGACTGGGCTTTCTATAGGATCGCGCCTGGCGCTTCTATTGCCCTGATCTCGCTCTAAGCCGAAACGACCCAACAGCGGAAAGTATCGCCTTTCCTGATTGCGACTGGGCTTTATATAAGAGCGCGCCTGGCGCCTCTATTGCCCTGATCTCACTCTTATTCCGAACGACCCAACAGCGGAAAGTATCGCCTTTCGCCTATGTTAGGTCTATGATTGTCTATAACTGACTGCTCCTGACTGCTAATCGGTTTGACCTTCAAGGAAGGAAGCTCTCCTCCCTTCAACTCATATACCGATCTCTCTTCCATCAACCATGCGCCCACCTAACCCCACCCGGAACTCTAATCTCGTGCGTTACGGACCCAACTCCTGGTCCATTAACTACCCAGACAAAATGACCAGTAATGCTAAAAAGAACTTCAAGCACAGTACTCTAAAACAACACCCGGAAACACTCATAGTAGATAACTACCACACAGCGACCAACGGCAACACGAAAACTAACTTAATCTTTTACACTAATCGCCCGACTAAATGGAAAAACACCTTCTTTCTTCACCTTCAAGTCGCCAAGTCAGTAATCATTCCATCTACAGAACTGGAACCATTCTCATACAGGCCACCGACACGCACCTCACCACTTTTGACCGCCACTTCCCCACACTACTCTCCTCGTTAACTCAACTGAGCCATCAAACCCTATCTCCCCTATCCCCCTCCACCCTCACTAATAACGTGGAACCGATCCAATCTCCCTGCCCTGAAGACCCACTTTTCAACTCATGGACATCCACCATCACTCACTACAATCACACTACCCCTATCATTACTCTCCGTCGCCAAACACCCACCATTATTACATCTACTGATCACACCAGGAACAGCAAACTCACAACTAACAAACACCACCACAAGGCTGATCTTGATCTAGACAGCTCGGACACTAACCACAGCCCTCCCGCGACTGAAATCACCACAGGCACTCCCCTCTCGACCCCCGATAATCTGAACCCTCCCTCACAAACTACCCCTTCCTCCAACACTGACCCTTTTCCCCCAGCCCTTACTACCCCCATGTCCAACGTCATCTCCAATCCAGCGGACACTCACCCCCCTACTACCACTGCCCACTCCCCTTCCGCTGTCCCACATCCAGATGCACAACCTGTCTCCACCGCTAATCTCACTGACAATCCCCGTGACATCCCCATGTCCAACGTCATCACCAATCCAGTGGACACTTTCCTCCCTATTATCACTGCCCACTCCCCTTCCGCCGTCCCACATACACAACCTGTCTCCACCACTAATCTCACTGACATTCCCCGGAACTCTGACTTCCTACCTAAAATTTCTCTCCCTCCTCCCTTGGACATTAGACCCACTACTCCTCCTCCGAACTCCTTGAATGGGAGCATTACTAACCCGGCTCCCCGCGTCCAACCTCTCCCCTCTCCTAATCCTACTGATTCCGTCCAATCCCTGACCCCTGTTCTCTCTCCTTCCAAAGACCCAAGCCATTCTTGGCCCCTGCCAAAAACATTAAGTTTTTTCAGCTCAATAACACAGCAACTGAACAGAATGGAGCGGAAAATTAACTCCCTTGCTGCCGATTTCCTATACTTACAACAAGACCTTCTCAACAGGACCAAGCCACCGTGCTCCCTCTCCCCGGGTAGATTTGCTCCTACCCCCCTCAATACCTCTCCCATGGCCCCACAGAGCACCCCTCGTCCCTCCATTCCGTCGGTGAGTCAGGCACTTCGACCAAACCGGGATCGCCACCCCCTTTCGGTACTGAAACCTGATGTGATCAACGACTCTTACCTCGCTCTGAGCCAGAACTCAGCCCCTCTCCCCATCCCTGTTATTATTGGCACTAACAGAATCCCAAAAACTGTCCACTCGCCCAGACCTCCTGCTCAATACTCCTCTATCCACCTAGCTCCCCCCATCATCGAGGCTCCCCCCATCATCGAGGCTCCTTGCCCTCTCTCTTGCATGCTCCTAAACTGCAGATCAGCAGTTCAACACGCCACAGACATTGCAGAAGCTCTACTCGCTGAAGAAATTGACATCGCTTTCCTCACAGAATCCTGGCTCAATGTCCACTCCACCCCCATTCTTGACATTCTCACCCCCCAGGGTACAACATCATCAGACAAGACAGGCCGATCAAAACTGGGGGGGGACTAGCCATCATTCACAAAGCTGGAATACAGATGACCAAACTTAAACCTGCAGAATACCTATCGTTTGAATACCTGGGTGCCGAACTCACTGCCAAGGGCACCTCTCCCATCAAATTTCACACCATCTACCATCCTCCTGGAGAGCGTGCCCTCTTCACTGAAGAACTAACAGACCTAATAACATGTTTCTCCATGACAGACACAAAAGACCTGTTCCTGGGTGACCTCAACATCCACTGGAATGACCCAGAAGACTACACTGCCCAGAACCTATCCAACCTACTGGAAATACACAACCTCAAACAACTCTGCAATGAACCAACTCACATCAAAGGTGCAACATTGGATGCAATCATTACCAACAATGAACTGGTCTCTCTGAGAGCGATTTCTCCCATTGACTGGTCAGACCACCACCTCATTCTGTTCAAGTTTGACGCACTTGTCAGCCACCAACCTATTCGTGATGACAAACCTAAGCACTGGACCAGAAACATCAAAGAAGTCCCTATAACCGAACTTGAATCCAGGATTCATGCCCATCTACAACCCCAACCCTCATCATGGACGGCCGATGACCTCACTACACACTTTAATTTAACAATGACAGAGGTTTTAGACCAAGTAGCTCCACTCAAACTCAAACAAATGAGGCGAACCAAATCTAAACCCTGGTTCAACGTGTATCTTAATAACGAAAGGCGACAACTCAGACAAACGGAAAGGTCTTGGAGACTAAACCCTTCGACCTTGCACCTAGCACAACTTAGATCTGCTCGGCTGGCATACAAAAAACACATTCTTAGAGAAAAGGCGTCTTTCTTCCGCAGCCAACTAGATCTGGCGAAAAACAGACCGAGAGAACTCTTCAACATTGTCAAAAGCCAAACAAACTGCACTCCCTCTCACGAAATCAAAGCCACCAAAGAGCGATGTGAAGAAATTGCCACCTTCTTCTCTAATAAAGTCTCAAAAATTGATCAATCCTTCATCCAAACCTCAAATCCTCCTTTCCTCGTAACCTGCCCCCTTTAATCACCCTTGACCAATCAGAAAGAGTTCTTACCAAGGACAATCAGGTCTGCCTCGAGCTAAAAAACAATGCGCACTGGTCCGACTTCGAGCTAATGTCGGAAAACGAGGTCTTCAGTATAATTGCAAGCCTAAAACCTTCCTCCCACACTATGGACCCCCTCCCATCCACAATTATAAAAGAACTCAACCACACCATTACCCCTTTCTGGACAAAAATCATCAACGCCTCTTTCATCTCAGGCTGTGTCCCAGACTCCCTTCAATCAATCAATCAATCAATCATGTCACTTATAAAGCGCACTACATACCCGCGAGGGTCTCAAGGCGCTGGGGGAAGAGGGGGGTGGTGCTGCTACTGATCGAAGAGCCAGGTCTTGAGGAGTCTTCTGAAGGCCAGTAGGTCTTGGGTCTGTCGGAGGTTGGTGGGGAGGGTGTTCCAGGTCTTGGCGGCGAGGTGGGAGAAGGATCTGCCGCCGGCGGTCGTTTTCCGGATGCGGGGGACTGTGGCGAGGGCGAGGCTGGTCGAGCGGAGCTGGCGGGTGGGGGCAAATCACACCCATTCTCAAGAAACCAGGGGCCGACCCTAATGGTCTTAACAACCTCAGACCTATCTCCAACCTCCCGTTCCTTGCGAAAACATTGGAGAAATGCGTTCTCCACCAACTCAACAAACACATTGAGGAATTCAACCTCCTCGACACCTTTCAATGAGGATTCAGGAAAGGCTGTAGCACTGAAACAGCTATGCTCAACATCTCTGACGATATTCACAGGGCCTTAGATGAAGGTGAAGCCTGTCTACTCATCCTTATTGACCTTTCTGTGGCATTCGACACAGTAAATCATCCAGCTTTACTTGAGACTTTGAAGAGGCGCTCTGGCATTAATGGCACAGTACTAAAATGGTTCACCTCCTTCCTTCAGCACCGCTCACAACAAATTAAAATCAACTCCTGTCTCTCGAAGCCAACAAAAGTCACACTTGGGGTCCCGCAAGGCTCGATCCTCTCCCCGTCCCTCTTCAATCTCTTCATGGAGCCCCTCACAATCATCTTGAAAAAAGCAGGAGTGAATTACCACCTTTACGCAGATGACACCCAAATCTATTACAAAATCAAATCACCCAGCGACATCCGACACCTCAATGTCACTCTAACCGAGATCCAAACTTGGTTCAACGCGAACCACTTAAAGCTCAACCCAGATAAAACGGAATTAATTCTATTCTCTCCAAAAAGCAACCATCGACCAATCCAAGAGTGGCTCAAGAATCTGGATGCCCTAAACTGCCCCCTCGTCCTATCCGACTCAGTTAAGTCTCTAGGCATCACCCTTGACAAGAACTTATCAATGGAGGCCCACATCAAAAACTCTGCAAAAGGTGCTCTTTTCTCACTAAAACACCTCAAGAAATTGAAACCTTTTCTTCCCCAGGATGACCTCAAGACAGTAGTTCAATCCCTAGTTCTCTCTAAAATCGACTACGGGAACGCCATCCTAACAGGGCAGTGCTGAACATGGCCGCTCGACTCATATCTGGAGTGAAAAGATTTGAACACATCACTCCAGCTCTCAACTCCCTCAACTGGCTTCCTATGGAAGGGAGGTGTATTTACAAGCTGGCCTGCATCACACACAAAACCCTTCACTCTCCGGCCCCCAACTACCTAAACAACAAACTGGTAAGAGCAGGAAAATCCAGAACACTGAGAAGTTCTAACTCACTCCTTCTTATCCCTCCGAAACTGAAAAAGAAAACCACCCAATACCGATCGTTTTCTGGCAACGCTCCCAGGATATGGAACGCTCTCCCTAGAGACCTCAGATGCAACCCCTCCTTCTCCTGTTTCAAAAGGGACCTGAAACTCCATCTCCTCAACAAATACTTTCCCGTCCAACGTCAACGAACCTAGACTTCAATATCCGAGTTAACTCCTCTCTCTCTTGACATTCAAGGATAGTGGTGACCGGTCTGTGTTAACCACCTTCGTTTGTTTTCATGTTGTATTTTTACCTATTTACCTATTTTTCATGTTGTATTTTTTATCTCTGTTTTGCTTCCTTACCGCCTTCCTACTATGTAATGCAATTTCCTTCTGTCTTTATTGTGTGTATGTAAAGCGCTCTGATACCCACGGGTCAAGCTAGCGCTGTATAAAACTTTTTAAAATAAATAAATAATAAATGTCGGAGACGGACACTAACGAGACAGAAGGGTCTCGAGAAAATAGCAAAGCATGAAAGGAGGTGCGGGGGGGTTTGGGGGGGGTCCACCACCCTGTGCCTTTGGATGTCACATGGGCAGTGAGGCCAGAGGGCTGGAAAGGAGCCGTGCACCACAGGGTACCCACATAGCAGAAGCCGCGCCAACCAGGAGGCAGCGGCCCCAGGACGCCCGGAGGGTCTACCAATGTTTGAGAAGGGATTAGCCGGGGCGCGAAGCCCAGCTGAGCAGTCATTGGTGGCTCCAAGAAGCAGCTGATTGGCTGGCGGATACCTCACTCTGTCATCATCTGCCCGAAAGGCAGCTTAGGTTAGGTTGACAAACAGTGATGTGTCCGCTGATTACAGGCGTTAAAATGTACAGTTGTAGTTTAGCCAGTTCCTCTCAGTACAGAAAACTGCTTTTCTGACTTCTCTAAAGTTGAGGAATGGTGAATATTTTATTGTGGTTAGGGCGCCACTTGTTTACTGAGGAAAATAATGCTCATTTCAACGCACTTGGGCGAAGATCATTTTGTGTAAAATCCTGCCAATTAGTTTTGATCGCTCAATTCTCTCTCTGCTTTAATAGACGTCTAGGAATCACTCCGGACACTGCAGAATGCATTTGGTGCGTTTTCATATTGCATTTGTAGCTTTTACTTTTCAAATGGGGAAAATTACTGGATTATGATTATTTTTCTGATTTTTTAACTGTTTTGGCAAAATACTGGTCCGAATGCAGCATGTCGAGAAAGGCAAGGACGACCATGTCCTGGGAATGTCATCAGTGAAGGAAAGAGGGAGTACAACAAGGACTAGTAGGAGCCTATCCTCTAGAAACAAGGCACAAACAGACCACGCCTTCCTATAAATCTGCCTATCACAGCAAGAGCAGGAACAAGGAAAGGATGGGCCCAAAGAGGACAGTCACGCTATCATTAGATAAATACACAAACAGACCCTGCCTTCACGTAACTCCCTGTCACTCACAGCATGGAGAGGACTGGGTAAGATGCGCTGCAAAGAAAGGGGCGAGCCCAACTGGACTGGGTCCCTATCCTCTAGAAACAAAGCACTAACACACCACGCCCTCTTGGGACTGTGAAAGACCCACTAGGAGGAGGTGGCAGGGTCAAAGGGGAGTGTGACCATGTAGTTTAGAAACAAGGCGTAACAGGCCATGCCTTCTGCGGTGCGCCTGTCACTCACAGGTTACATAGGCAGAAGGATGGCGGGCTGGGGGCCCTCTGCTGCCAGAGCACCCCTGCAAGTGCAGACACGTGCCACAGGGCGGGAAATCAAACCAGGGAGCACCCTGGGCCTGGGCACTTTATGGGCATATGCTTAAGACATAAAATCTTACAATAGTGCCAGCCGCCCCACAACTCAGAGGCATAGCTGCCAAGGTTTCAGATTGGTTATGTGTGACATTTTCATAGTTTCAATGTAATTATGAGTGACATTCAATGGCTATGAGTGACACTTTCTCGAGAGCAAAATCAAGCAATGAAGACGAGGGAAACACATAAAAATATCAAAAATTACACCCATTTGAGCAACGAGAAACTCTAAGAAGATCTTAAAACTGCTGCAAAGCATCAGAAATGGAAGGGCACTGCCCTAGTGCCCTTGTAACCTGATCGTACTGTTAAATAAATGTGTAACCATGATATTAAACATTAGCCGGCGGTCCGCGTGCCAGCCGCTCACCTGAGCCGTATTTGATGTTGTGAGAGTGCAGTTGCACTCCGTGCCGTGCGGCTGGTTCAGCAGTTTGATGTCTGACCCGCAAGTCATGCACTCGTATGAATCAGATGCGCGGACGGGGTCTAGGCAAAGGAGCAGCAGCATTCGAGCGCTCCGATGAGAGCTGCCATGTGGCAGCCCATCAGACAGTGCATGGCGGCAACGGAATCAGACTTACAGCACACTTCCCTCAACAAGAACTGACCAATCACAGGATGACACCGGTTACTTGGAAGGGTTTCCAGAAGCAAATCAGAGCCCGCCCCTCTGTCCACAGGGTATCCTCATTTGTCGATTCAGCAAGCGGGCATATTTTGGGACATGTATGTTCACAAAACAGAGGTAGCAGTCTGTACTCAAACACGTACTTTGACAGCAACACCGGTCCAGGTTCGGTGGCGTGTCCGAAAGTACCAATAGTATACATCATTACGCCGCATGGCACAATGCAGTGTGAGCAGCTGTGGGTTGCACTGCCAAAAATTTTCAGTCAGTGGTGCTAATTAGCAGCGCTCTGGCTTGACAGCTGAGGAGGCACTATGAATGCATGACTTTGCATTTCAGTGCGGTGATGCGGACCGCTACACTGAAATGCGTTATTCTAACGCCTGATGCGTTGTACTTGGCAGGGCTGTAGAGGTAGACGACCGGGCTCACCCCCAGAGCATTAAACCAGACAGGGACGTAACCGGCCAGGATGCTGGGCAAGGGGCAGTCGCTCTCATCCGGATAAAATAAGGCGGAAACCGAAGAAATTACTGTGTGGTGCTGTTGTGACATGTTCTACGGGCACAAGCGATCTGCGAAGAGAGTTATAAAGAGAGCCGGCCCTTACTTGGATAACGCCCTGGGAGGAAGGAAATTTGGTGCCCTCACTACTGTTGGTGAAAAATTGAGGCACAGCGGGGACTCCATTTGTGTTCACAAGTGAGGGGGAGCTGCTGTTTGCATTCCGAGTGCCCCTTTGAAGGTTGGCGCCCTGGGCCCAGGCCAACTCGCCCATGCCAATTGGGTGGCCCTGAATATAAGTAATATAACTAAACATATACAAGGAGTGAGAGAACCTAGAATGAAGGAAGAGACACACCAAGTGGAGAAGCAGAGAGGTTGACAACAAACAACTGAAGGAAGGAAGAGGAATGCGAGGGGTGAGAAACTAGAGTGTAGCAAGAAAGGAATTAAAGAAAGGCTGCAGGGAGAGAGGACAACTAAAGGAAGAGCAAAGAAGGCGGAGTGAAGGTAGGAGAGAATGGAAGAAGGGCTAAGAGGGAGGGTGGAGGGAGTGAAGCGCTTCCTGTCCTGCCATCTCCTTTACTCTCATATGCATGCTGCCGCCCCCTGTGATCCCAGGCCCTGCGGCTTCCTGCCATAACATAACATAACGTGTATTTGTAAAGCGCACGTTCACCCAAGGGTATTTTGGTGCTGAATAACAGATGTTTATTGTTACCCAACTCAATCGTACTCATTTTATCGACCTCAGAGGGATGAAATGCTGAGTGGACCCGCTGGGATTTGAACCTGTGGCCATGAGGATGGACACAGGCCCCTAGAGTGGACGCATTAGTCCACTAAGCCACCAGACCCGACCCTCCAACCTCCAGCTGCCCTTAAAGCCCTTGTGCTACCCCAAAGGCCCTCCTACCACTGGCACTCCCATGCCCATCTACCTCCTCCCGCAGGCCTGACTCCCGCCTATAATCCCAACTCAACCTACCCTCAAGACCCACCTACCACTGATACTCCCATGTCCATCTGCCCCTCAGCCCCGGCGCCTCCTCCCCAAACTGGCACTGCAGCATAACATCCAGTTAAGGCATGCAGATGTCATTTCTATCCTGCGCTCCATGCCTTACTGCTTCCTGCCCGCCAGGACCTGCTGTCACCTACTCTCCCAGGCTCTCATATAGCCTGAGCTCCCATGTCTTACTGCCTGCTGCCACCAGGACCCGCTGTCACCTACTCTCCCAGGCTCTAATATAACCTGAGCTCCCATGTCTTACTGCCTCCTGCCCCCCAGGCCCGCTGTCACCTACTCTCCCAGGCTCTCATATATCCTGAGCTCCCATGTCTTACTGCCTGCTGCCCCCAGGACCCGCTGTCACCTACTCTCCCAGGCTCTAATATATCCTGAGCTCCCATGTCTTACTGCCTCCTGCCACCCAGGCCCGCTGTCACCTACTCTCCCAGGCTCTAATATATCCTGAGCTCCCATGTCTTACTGCCTCCTGCCACCTAGGCCCGCAGTCACCTACTCTCCCAGGCTCTCATATATCCTGAGCTCCCATGTCTTACTGCCTCCTGCCACCCAGGCCCACTGTCTTCTTCTGTCCTAGGACCTGTTGTATCCCTCCCTTCCATGTCTTGCCTGCCCCAAAGACCTGCTGTTTCCTACGCTCCCAGGCCCGCATGTATGCTACCCTTTCATGTTCTACCTCTTTCTGAACCCCCAAGCTATTCTCCCAGGCCCTGGTGTATCCTGCACTCCCATGCCTTACTGATACCTGTCCCCAGGACCTGTAGTTGCCTACTACTTCCTGCCCCCATCAGAGGCCCTGCTGTCACCTACTATCTCAGGCCCTGATGTATTCTGCACTCCCATGTGTAGTGTCTTGAAATATTTTATGATGGAACCCTTTAGGATTCCAACAGACTCCGTAGAGCTGTGATGTAGGTGTCAGAACTCAATGTCATGAAAGCTTGTTTTAGAATGTTGAGTCCGCAGTTACACGCAGCGGAATAAAGACCTGTAATACCAAGCAGTTACACGCAGCGGAATAAAGACGTTTAATACCAAGCAGCTACATGCAGCAGCACAAAGACGTGTAATACCAAGAGTTACACGCAGCAGCACAAAGACGTGTAATACCAAGCAGTTACACGCAGCAGTACAAACACGTATAATACCAAGCAGTTACACGCAGCAGCACAAAGACGTGTAATACCAAGCAGTTACACGCAGCAGCACAAAGACGTATAATACCAAGCAGTTACACGCAGCAGCACAAAGACGTGTAATACCAAGCAGTTACACGCAGCAGTACAAACACGTATAATACCAAGCAGTTACATGCAGTAGCACAAAGACGTGTAATACCAAGCAGTTACATGCAGCAGCAAAAAGGCATGTAATACCAAGCAGTTACACACAGCGGAATAAAGACGTGTAATACCAAGCAGTTACACGCAGCGGAATAAAGATGTTTAATACCAAGCAGCGACACGCAGCAGCAGAAAGACGTTTAATACCAAGCAGCTACACGCAGCAGCACAAAGACGTGCAATACCAAGCAGTTACACGCAGCAGCACAAAGATGTGTAATACCAAGCAGTTACACGCAGCAGCACAAAGACGTGTAATACCAAGCAGTTACACGCAGCAGCACAAAGACGTGTAATACCAAGCAATTACATGCAGCAGCACAAAGACGTATAATACCAAGCAGTTACACGCAGCAGTACAAACACGTATAATACCAAGCAGTTACATGCAGTAGCACAAAGACGTGTAATACCAAGCAGTTACATGCAGCAGCAAAAAGGCATGTAATACCAAGCAGTTACACACAGCGGAATAAAGACGTGTAATACCAAGCAGTTACACGCAGCGGAATAAAGATGTTTAATACCAAGCAGCGACACGCAGCAGCAGAAAGACGTTTAATACCAAGCAGCTACACGCAGCAGCACAAAGACCTGCAATACCAAGCAGTTACACGCAGCAGCACAAAGACGTGTAATACCAAGCAGTTACACGCAGCAGAATAAAGACGTTTTAATACTAAGCTCCGTGTGTGGCGTAGTCATTGGCGGGTACCCAGGCTGGGGAGGACGCTACACCATGCGTTACTGCTTCCTGCCACAAAAGGTCCTGTGTCTTCTCGTCTCCTAGGACCTGCTGTATCTCTCCCTTCCAAGTCTTAACTGCTTCCTGCCCCCATGCCCCCTGCCCCTGCTGTCTCCTACTATCCCATGCCCTGATGTATTCTGCCCACCATGCCTTACTGTTTCATGCCACCAAGACTTGTCCCGTACTCGCTACGCCACCAGATTCAAGCTAGCCTGGCTGATGAGGGGTGTTACCCCTAAACCGGTACCAGGATGCTTGTTTCCAGTCCAGGGAAGACCTGGCTTGCCAGTTCGGTCTGGACTGTTCCCATGAGGAACAGGGTTAAGACTGATTTGCATATGGCTGGGTCCAAACTGGAATGGCATGGAGAGCAAAAAACGGATGGATTTAACCCAGATCTGTGACTGGGGGTGAATGTTTGATTAATTCAGCATTCCGTCCATCATCTGTTCTTTTTGCACCAAGACTTGCTGTCTCCTCCTCTCCCAGTCCCTGTTGTATCCTGCCCTTTCATACGTACCTCTTTCTGCCCGCAGCCAGACCCCACTGTCTTCTACCCTCCCAGTACCTGGAGTATACTGCCCTCCCATGCCTGTTTCCTGCCCCCAGGCCCTGCTGTATCCCTCCTTCCCAACTCTTAACTGCTTCCTGCCCCAGGGCCCGTTGTCTCCTCCTCTCCCAGACCCTGGTGTATCCTGCCCTTTCATGCCGTACCTCTTTCTGTCCCCTCAGGCCCGCTGTCACCTACTCTCCCAGGCCCCGGTGTATTCTGCCCTCCCATGCTGCTTCCTGCCCCAAGGCCTGCTGTCTCATGCTCTCCAAGCCTCTCTTGCATCCTGCCCTCTCAGACTCTCTTGCATGCTGCTCTCTCCAAGCCTCTCTTGCATCCTGCCCTCTCCAAGCCTCTCTTGCATCCTGCCCTCTCTTGCCATCCCTTGTTCCCTGGGCCCGCTGTCACCTACTCTCCAAGCCTCTCTTGCATCCTGCCCTCTCCTGCCCTCTCTTGCATCCTGCCCTCTCCAAGACTCTCTTGCATGCTGCCCTCTCCTGCCCTCTCTTGCATCCTGCCCTCTCCAAGCCTCTCTTGCATCCTGCCCTCTCCTGCCCTCTCTTGTTCCCTGGTCCCGCTGTCACCTACTCTCCAAGCCTCTCTTGCATCCTGCCCTCTCCAAGACTCTCTTGCACCCTGCCCTCTCAGACTCTCTTGCATTCTGCCCTTTCCAAGCCTCTCTTGCATCCTGCCCTCTCCAAGCCTCTCTTGCATCCTGCCCTCTCCAAGCCTCTCTTGCATCCTGCCCTCTCCTGCCCTCTCTTGCATGCTGCCCTCTCCTGCCCTCTCTTGCATCCTGCCCTCTCCTGCCCTCTCTTGCATGCTGCCCTCTCCTGCCCTCTCTTCCATCCTGCCCTCTCCAAGCCTTTCTTGCATCCTGCCCTCTCTTGTTCCCTGGTCCCGCTGTCACCTACTCTCCAAACCTCTCTTGCATCCTGCCCTCTCCTGCCCTCTCTTGCATCCTGCCCTCTCCAAGACTCTCTTGCATTCTGCCCTCTTCAAGACTCTCTTGCATCCTGCCCTCTCCAAGCCTCTCTTGCATCCTGCCCTCTCCTGCCCTCTCCAAGCCTCTCTTGCATCCTGCCCTCTCCAAGACTCTCGTGCATCCTGCCCTCTCCAAGACTCTCTTGCATCCTGAACTCTACAAGCCTCTCTTGCATCCTGCCCTCTCCAAGACTCTCCAAGACTCTCTTGCATCAATCAATCAATCAGGGGTTTGTTAAAGCGCGACTACTCACCCGTAAGGGTCTCAAGGCGCTAGGGGTGGGGGGGGGTGCAGGTTCCATCCATCAAGGAGGGGTTCTGTCGAAGAGCCAGGTTTTGAGGTTTCTTGCGAAGATGGGGAGCGATGTTGTCTGTCTGAGGTGGAGCGGAAGGGCTTTCCATGCTTTGGCCGCGAGGAAGGAGAAGGAGCGGCCTCCCGATCTGGTCTTTCTGGTGCGGGGGACAACGGCGTAGGAGAGCTGGGCTGATCGTAGGGTCCTTTGGGGTGCGTGGAATTTGAGTCGGCTGTTCAGGTATGCTGGTCCGGTGCCGTGGAGGGCCTTGTGTGCGTGGGTGAGCATCTTGAAGGTGATTCTCGCCTCGACAGGGAGCCAGTGGAGTGTGCGCAGGTGCTGGGAGATGTGGCAGTGTTTTGGCAGGTTGAGGACCAGTCTTGCGGCGGCGTTCTGGATGTTCTGTAGCTTGCGGGTGAGGTTTTTGTTTATTCCGGCGTAGAGTGCGTTGCCGTAGTCGAGTCTGCTGGTGACCAGGGCGTGAGTGACGGTCTTTCGGTGTTCGAGGGGATCCATTTGAAGGTCTTACGAAGGAGGCGGTGGGTGTGGAAGCAGGAAGACGAGACAGAGTTGATCTGGCGGTCCATTTTGAGCTCGGAGTCCAGGATGATTCCCAGGTTGCGTGCGTGGTCCGTGGGGGTTGGCGGGTTTCCGAGGGCGGGGGGCCACCAGGTGTCGCTCCAGGCATCGGGGTTTGGGCCCATGATGAGTACTTCTGTTTTGTTGGTGTTTTGTTGTAGGCAGCTGTTTTTCATCCATTTGGCGACGGCTTCCATGCCTTCTCGAAAGTTGCGTCTGGCGGTGTTGGGCTCGTTGGATAGGGAGAGGATGAGCTGGGTGTCGTCTGCGTATGACACGATGTTGAGTCCGTAGGTTCTGACGATGGGGGCGAGTGGAGCCATGTAGACGTTGAAGAGCGTCGGGCTGAGGGAGGAGCCCTGGGGGACTCCACAGGTGATAGGTGTGGGGTCCGAGAGGAAAGGGGGGAGTCTGACCCGCTGCGTCCTGCCGGAGAGGAAGGAACGGATCCAGTCGAGGGCCTTGTCCTGGATTCCTGCGTCGTGGAGTCTGCGTATTAGGGTGCGGTGGGAGACTGTGTCGAACGCCGCTGATAGGTCGAGGAGGATGAGGGCTACTGTTTCTCCTTTGTGCAGTAGGGTGCGGATGTCGTCTGTTGCGGCGAGGAGGGCGGTTTCCGTACTGTGGTTTTTTCTGAAGCCGGATTGGGAGGAGTCGAGGATGTTGTGTTCTTCAATGAATGTGGCGAGTTGGCTGTTGATGGCTTTCTCGATGACTTTCGCTGGGAACGGGAGCAGGGAGATGGGTCTGTAGTTTTTGAGGTCGGTGGGGTCCGGTGAAGGTTTTTTTAGGAGGGGGTTGACCTCGGCGTGTTTCCAGTCGTCGGGGAACGAGGCGGTCGCCAGGGAGCGGTTGATGGTGTGACGGAGCATGGGTGCGATGGTGTCGGCGGCTCTGTTGAAGATGTGGTGGGGGCAGGTGTCCGTGGGGGCCCCTGAGTGGATTGACTTCATTGTCTTCAGTGTGTCTTCGGTGGTGAGGGCTGTCCAGTCGTCAATCGCTGGTTTCCGGGTGTCGGGGGTGGTTGGTGAGGGTTCAGTGTGTTGGTTGTCTTCGTCGAAGTTGTCGTAGATGCTCTTGATTTTGTGGTGGAAAAAGGTGCTGAGTTTGTCGCAGAGGTCTTGTGAGGGAGGGATGTCGGTAGACTCGCTGGTGGGTTGGGCGAACTCCTTGATGATGCTGAAGAGTTCCTTGCTGTTGTGCGCGTGGGTGGAGATTCTGTCTTCAATCGCTTTTTCCTCGTTTCTCTGATGAGTTGATGGTGGGCGTTGGTGGCGGCTCTGAAGTTGTCGTGGGCTTCTGTGGATTTGGTGTTCCTCCAGGCCTTTTCGAGGCGGCGGCATGTGCTTCTGGACTCTCGAAGTTCGGTGGTAAACCATCTGGCTTTCTTGGCGCGGGTATTGTTGTTTTTCTTGAGGGGGGCTATGGTGTTGGTGCTGTCCGAGATCCATCTATGCATCCTGCCCTCTCCAAGCCTCTCTTGCATCCTGCCCTCTCCAAGCCTCTCTTGCATCCTGCCCTCTCCAAGCCTCTCTTGCATCCTGCCTCTCCTGCCCTCTCTTGCATCCTGCCCTCTCCTGCCCTCTCTTGCATCCTGCCCTCTCTCCAAGCCTCTCTTGCATCCTGCCCTCTCCTACCCTCTCAGACTCTCTTGCATCCTGCCCTCTCGGACTCTCTTGCATCCTGCCCTCTCCATGACTCTCTTGCAGCCTGCCCTCTCCAAGACTCTCTTGCATTCTGCCCTCTCAGACTCTCTTGCATCCTGCCCTCTCCATGACTGTCTTGCATCCTGCCCTCTCCTGCCCTCTCCAAGCCTCTCTTGCATCCTGCCCTCTCCAAGCCTCTCTTGCATCCTGCTCTCTCCTGCCCTCATCCTGCCCTCTCCAAGACTCTCTTGCATCCTGCCCTCTCCAAGACTCTCTTGCATTCTGCCCTCTCCTGCCCTCTCCAAGCCTCTCTTGCATCCTGCCCTCTCCAAGACTCTCTTGCATCCTGCCCTCTCCGACTCTCTTGCATCCTGCCCTCTCCAAGACTCTCTTGCATCCTGCCCTCTCCAAGCCTCTCTTGCATCCTGCCCTCTCAGACTCTCTTGCATGCTGCCCTCTCCTGCCCTCTCTTGTTCCCTGGGCCCACTGTCACCTAATCTCCAAGACTCTCTTGCATCCTGCCCTCTCCAAGCCTCTCTTGCATCCTGCCCTCTCCAAGACTCTCTTGCATTCTGCCCTCTCAGACTCTCTTGCATCCTGCCCTCTCCATGACTGTCTTGCATCCTGCCCTCTCCAAGACTCTCTTGCATCCTGCCCTCTCCAAGCCTCTCTTGCATCCTGCCCTCTCCTGCCCTCTCCAAGCCTCTCTTGCATCCTGCCCTCTCCAAGACTCTCTTGCATTCTGCCCTCTCCTGCCCTCTCCAAGCCTCTCTTGCATCCTGCCCTCTCAGACTCTCTTGCATCCTGCCCTCTCCAAGGCTCTCTTGCATCCTGCCCTCTCCAAGCCTCTCTTGCATCCTGCCCTCTCAGACTCTCTTGCATGCTGCCCTCTCCTGCCCTCTCTTGTTTCCTGGGCCCGCTGTCACCTACTCTCCAAGCCTCTCTTGCATCCTGCCCTCTCCAAGACACTCTTGCATCCTGCCGTCTGGGACTCTCTTGCATCCTGCCCTCTCAGACTCTCTTGCATCCTGCCCTCTCCAAGCCTCTCTTGCATCCTGCCCTCTCAGCCTCTCTTGCATCCTGCCCTCTCCAAGCCTCTCTTGCATCCTGCCCTCTCAGCCTCTCTTGCATCCTGCCCTCTCAGACTCTCTTGCATCCTGCCCTCTCCAAGCCTCTCTTGCATCCTGCCTTCTCCAAGCCTCTCTTGCATCCTGCCCTCTCTTGTTCCCTGGGCCCGCTGTCACCTACTCTCCAAGCCTCTCTTGCATCCTGCCCTCTCAGCCTCTCTTGCATCCTGCCCTCTCAGCCTCTCTTGCATCCTGCCCTCTCCACGACTCTCTTGCATCCTGCCTTATCCAAGCCTCTTTTGCATCCTGCCCTCTCAGCCTCTCTTGCATTCTTCCCTCTCCAAGCCTCTCTTGCATCCTGCCCTCTCTTGTTCCCTGGTCCCGCTGTCACCTACTCTCCAAACCTCTCTTGCATCCTGCCCTCTCAGACTCTCTTGCATCCTGCCCTCTCCAAGACTCTCTTGCATCCTGCCCTCTCCTGCCCTCTCAGACTCTCTTGCATCCTGCCCTCTCGGACTCTCTTGCATCCTGCCCTCTCCATGACTGTCTTGCATCCTGCCCTCTCCAAGCCTCTCTTGCATCCTGCCCTCTCAGACTCTCTTGCATCCTGCCCTCTCGGACTCTCTTGCATCCTGCCCTCTCCATGACTGTCTTGCATCCTGCCCTCTCCTGCCCTCTCCAAGCCTCTCTTGCATCCTTCCCTCTCAGACTCTCTTGCATCCTGCCCTCTCCAAGCCTCTCTTGCATCCTGCCCTCTAGCCTCTCTTGCATCCTGCCCTCTCCAAGCCTCTCTTGCATCCT
The DNA here is from genome assembly GCA_963921515.1 of Calotriton arnoldi. Taxonomy (NCBI): domain Eukaryota; kingdom Metazoa; phylum Chordata; class Amphibia; order Caudata; family Salamandridae; genus Calotriton; species Calotriton arnoldi. The sequence continues at coordinate 30,133 of CAWUFW010016764.1, read as the reverse complement.
GCCCTCTCAGCCTCTCTTGCATCCTGCCCTCTCAGACTCTCTTGCATCCTGCCCTCCCCAAGCCTCTCTTGCATCCTGCCTTCTCCAAGCCTCTCTTGCATCCTGCCCTCTCCTGCCCTCTCTTGTTCCCTGGGCCCGCTGTCACCTACTCTCCAAGCCTCTCTTGCATCCTGCCCTCTCCAAGACTCTCTTGCATCCTGCCCTCTCCAAGCCTCTCTTGCATCCTGCCCTCTCAGCCTCTCTTGCATCCTGCCCTATCCACGACTCTCTTGCATCCTGCCCTCACCAAGCCTCTTTTGCATCCTGCCCTCTCAGCCTCTCTTGCATCCTGCCCTCTCCAAGCCTCTCTTGCATCCTGCCCTCTCCTGCCCTCTCCTGCCCTCTCTTGTTCCCTGGTCCCGCTGTCACCAACTCTCCAAACCTCTCTTGCATCCTGCCTCTCCTGCCCTCTCTTGCATCCTGCCCTCTCCTGCCCTCTCTTGCATCCTGCCCTCTCCTGCCCTCTCTCCAAGACTCTCTTGCATCCTGCCCTCTCCTGCCCTCTCAGACTCTCTTGCATCCTGCCCTCTCGGACTCTCTTGCATCCTGCCCTCTCCATGACTGTCTTGCATCCTGCCCTCTCCAAGCCTCTCTTGCATCCTGCCCTCTCCAAGCCTCTCTTGCATCCTGCCCGCTCAGACTCTCTTACATCCTGCCCATTCCATGACTGTCTTGCATCCTGCCCTCTCCTGCCCTCTCCAAGCCTCTCTTGCGTCCTACCCACTCCAAGCCTCTCTTGCATCCTGCCCTCTCCTGCCCTCTCTTGCATCCTTCCTTCCCCTGCCCTCTCTTGCATCCTGCTCTCTCCAAGTCTCTCTTGCATACTGCCCTCTCCAAGACTCTCTTGCATCCTGCCCTCTCCTGCCCTCTCTTGTTCCCTGGGCCCGCTGTCACTTACTCGCCAAGCCTCTCTTGCATCCTGCCCTCTCCTGCCCTCTCCAAGACTCTCTTGCATTCTGCCCTCTCCAAGACTCTCTTGCATTCTGCCCTCTCCAAGACTCTCTTGCATCCTGCCCTCTCTTGTTCCCTGGGCCCGCTGTCACCTACTCGCCAAGCCTCTCTTGCATCCTGCCCTCTCCAAGACTCTCTTGCATCCTGCCCTCTCCAAGCCTCTCTTGCATCCTGCCCTCTCCTGCCCTCTCTTGCATCCTGCCCTCCCCTGCCCTCTCTTGCATCCTGCCCTCTCCAAGCCTCTCTTGCATCCTGCCCTCTCCTGCCCTCTCTTGTTCCCTGGTCCCGCTGTCACCTACTCTCCAAGCCTCTCTTGCATCCTGCCCTCTCTTGCATCCTGCCCTCTCCAAGACTCTCTTGCATCCTGCCCTCTCTTGCATCCTGCCCTCTCCTGCCCTCTCTTGTTCCCTGGTCCCGCTGTCACCTACTCTCCAAGACACTCTTGCATCCTGCCCTCTCCTGCCCTCTCAGACTCTCTTGCATCCTGCCCTCTCCTGCCCTCTCTTGTTCCCTGGTCCCGCTGTCACCTACTCTCCAAGACACTCTTGCATCCTGCCCTCTCCTGCCCTCTCGGACTCTCTTGCATCCTGCCCTCTCCATGACTGTCTTGCATCCTGCCCTCTCCTGCCCTCTCCAAGCCTCTCTTGCATCCTGCCCTCTCAGACTCTCTTGCATCCTGCCCTCTCAGACTCTCTTGCATCCTGCCCATTCCATGACTGTCTTGCATCCTGCCCTCTCCTGCCCTCTCCAAGCCTCTCTTGCGTCCTACCCACTCCAAGCCTCTCTTGCATCCTGCCCTCTCCTGCCCTCTCTTGCATCCTTCCTTCCCCTGCCCTCTCTTGCATCCTGCTCTCTCCAAGTCTCTCTTGCATACTGCCCTCTCCAAGACTCTCTTGCATCCTGCCCTCTCCTGCCCTCTCTTGTTCCCTGGGCCCGCTGTCACTTACTCGCCAAGCCTCTCTTGCATCCTGCCCTCTCCTGCCCTCTCCAAGACTCTCTTGCATTCTGCCCTCTCCAAGACTCTCTTGCATTCTGCCCTCTCCAAGACTCTCTTGCATCCTGCCCTCTCTTGTTCCCTGGGCCCGCTGTCACCTACTCGCCAAGCCTCTCTTGCATCCTGCCCTCTCCAAGACTCTCTTGCATCCTGCCCTCTCCAAGCCTCTCTTGCATCCTGCCCTCTCCTGCCCTCTCTTGCATCCTGCCCTCCCCTGCCCTCTCTTGCATCCTGCCCTCTCCAAGCCTCTCTTGCATCCTGCCCTCTCCTGCCCTCTCTTGTTCCCTGGTCCCGCTGTCACCTACTCTCCAAGCCTCTCTTGCATCCTGCCCTCTCTTGCATCCTGCCCTCTCCAAGACTCCTCTTGCATCCTGCCCTCTCTTGCATCCTGCCCTCTCCTGCCCTCTCTTGTTCCCTGGTCCCGCTGTCACCTACTCTCCAAGACACTCTTGCATCCTGCCCTCTCCTGCCCTCTCAGACTCTCTTGCATCCTGCCCTCTCCTGCCCTCTCTTGTTCCCTGGTCCCGCTGTCACCTACTCTCCAAGACACTCTTGCATCCTGCCCTCTCCTGCCCTCTCGGACTCTCTTGCATCCTGCCCTCTCCATGACTGTCTTGCATCCTGCCCTCTCCTGCCCTCTCCAAGCCTCTCTTGCATCCTGCCCTCTCAGACTCTCTTGCATCCTGCCCTCTCAGACTCTCTTGCATCCTGCCCATTCCATGACTGTCTTGCATCTTGCCCTCTCCTGCCCTCTCCAAGCCTCTCTTGCATCCTGCCCTCTCCAAGCCTCTCTTGCATCCTGCCCTCTCAGACTCTCTTGCATCCTGCCCATTCCATGACTGTCTTGCATCCTGCCCTCCCCTGCCCTCTCCAAGCCTCTCTTGCATCCTGCCCTCTCCAAGCCTCTCTTGCATCCTTCCCTCTCTTGCATCCTGCCCTCCCCTGCCCTCTCTTGCATTCTGCCCTCTCCTGCCCTCTCCAAGCCTCTCTTGCATCCTGCCCTCTCCAAGACTCTCTTGCATCCTGCCCTCTCAGACTCTCTGGCATCCTGCCCTCTCCAAGCCTCTCTTGCATCCTGCCCTCTCAGCCTCTCTCGCATCCTGCCCTCTCAGACTCTCTTGCATCCTGCCCTCTCCAAGCCTCTCTTGCATCCTGCCTTCTCCAAGCCTCTCTTGCATCCTGCCCTCTCCTGCCCTCTCTTGTTCCCTGGGCCCGCTGTCACCTACTCTCCAAGCCTCTCTTGCATCCTGCCCTCTCCAAGACTCTCTTGCATCCTGCCCTCTCCAAGCCTCTCTTGCATCCTGCCCTCTCAGCCTCTCTTGCATCCTGCCCTATCCACGACTCTCTTGCATCCTGCCCTCACCAAGCCTCTTTTGCATCCTGCCCTCTCAGCCCTCTCTTGCATCCTGCCCTCTCCAAGCCTCTCTTGCATCCTGCCCTCTCCTGCCCTCTCCTGCCCTCTCTTGTTCCCTGGTCCCGCTGTCACCAACTCTCCAAACCTCTCTTGCATCCTGCCTCTCCTGCCCTCTCTTGCATCCTGCCCTCTCCTGCCCTCTCTTGCATCTTGCCCTCTCTCCAAGCCTCTCTTGCATTTTGCCCTCTCCTGCCCTCTCAGACTCTCTTGCATCCTGCCCTCTCGGACTCTCTTGCATCCTGCCCTCTCCATGACTGTCTTGCATCCTGCCCTTTCCAAGCCTCTCTTGCATCCTGCCCTCTCCAAGCCTCTCTTGCACCTGCCCTCTCAGACTCTCTTGCATCCTGCCCATTCCATGACTGTCTTGCATCCTGCCCTCTCCTGCCCTCTCCAAGCCTCTCTTGCATCCTACCCACTCCAAGCCTCTCTTGCATCCTGCCCTCTCTTGCATCCTTCCTTCCCCTGCCCTCTCTTGCATCCTGCCCTCTCCAAGACTCTCTTGCATCCTGCCCTCTCCAAGACTCTCTTGCATCCTGCCCTCTCCTGCCCTCTCTTGTTCCCTGGGCCCGCTGTCACTTACTCGCCAAGCCTCTCTTGCATCCTGCCCTCTCCTGCCCTCTCCAAGACTCTCTTGCATTCTGCCCTCTCCAAGACTCTCTTGCATCCTGCCCTCTCTTGTTCCCTGGGTCCGCTGTCACCAACTCTCCAAACCTCTCTTGCATCCTGCCTCTCCTGCCCTCTCTTGCATCCTGCCCTCTCCTGCCCTCTCTTGCATCCTGCCCTCTCCTGCCCTCTCTCCAAGACTCTCTTGCATCCTGCCCTCTCCTGCCCTCTCAGACTCTCTTGCATCCTGCCCTCTCGGACTCTCTTGCATCCTGCCCTCTCCATGACTGTCTTGCATCCTGCCCTCTCCAAGCCTCTCTTGCATCCTGCCCTCTCCAAGCCTCTCTTGCATCCTGCCCTCTCAGACTCTCTTACATCCTGCCCATTCCATGACTGTCTTGCATCCTGCCCTCTCCTGCCCTCTCCAAGCCTCTCTTGCGTCCTACCCACTCCAAGCCTCTCTTGCATCCTGCCCTCTCCTGCCCTCTCTTGCATCCTTCCTTCCCCTGCCCTCTCTTGCATCCTGCTCTCTCCAAGTCTCTCTTGCATCCTGCCCTCTCCAAGACTCTCTTGCATCCTGCCCTCTCCTGCCCTCTCTTGTTCCCTGGGCCCGCTGTCACTTACTCGCCAAGCCTCTCTTGCATCCTGCCCTCTCCTGCCCTCTCCAAGACTCTCTTGCATTCTGCCCTCTCCAAGACTCTCTTGCATTCTGCCCTCTCCAAGACTCTCTTGCATCCTGCCCTCCTCTTGTTCCCTGGGCCCGCTGTCACCTACTCGCCAAGCCTCTCTTGCATCCTGCCCTCTCCAAGACTCTCTTGCATCCTGCCCTCTCCAAGCCTCTCTTGCATCCTGCCCTCTCCTGCCCTCTCTTGCATCCTGCCCTCCCCTGCCCTCTCTTGCATCCTGCCCTCCCCTGCCCTCTCTTGCATCCTGCCCTCTCCAAGCCTCTCTTGCATCCTGCCCTCTCCTGCCCTCTCTTGTTCCCTGGTCCCGCTGTCACCTACTCTCCAAGCCTCTCTTGCATCCTGCCCTCTCTTGCATCCTGCCCTCTCCAAGCCTCTCTTGCATCCTGCCCCTCTCCTGCCCTCTCTTGCATCCTGCCCTCTCCAAGACTCACTTGCATCCTGCCCTCTCCAAGACTCTCTTGCATCCTGCCCTCTCCTGCCCTCTCTTGCATCCTGCCCTCTCCTGCCCTCTCACGTTCCCATGTCCTGCTGTCACCTACTCTCCAAGACTCTCTGGCACTCTCTTGCATCCTGCCCTCTCCAAGCCTCTCTTGCATCCTGCCCTCTCAGACTGTCTTGCATCCTGCCCTCTCAGACTCTCTTGCATCCTGCCCTCTCCAAGCCTCTCTTGCGTCCTGCCCTCTCCTGCCCTCTCTTGCATCCTGCCCTCTCAGAATCTCTTGCATCCTGCCCTCTCCAAGACTCTCTTGCATCCTGCCCTCTTCTGCTCCCTCGCATCCTGCCCTCTCCAAGACTCTCTTGCATCCTGCCCTCTCCAAGACTCTCCAAGCCTCTCTTGCATCCTGCCCTCTCCAAGCCTCTCTTGCATCCTGCCCTCTCCTGCCCTCTCTTGCATCCTGCCCTCCCCTGCCCTCTCTTGCATCCTGCCCTCTCCAAGCCTCTCTTGCATCCTGCCCTCTCAGCCTCTCTTGCATCCTGCCCTCTCCAAGGCTCTCTTGCATCCTGCCCTCCCCTGCCCTCTCTTGCATCATGCCCTCTCCAAGCCTCTCTTGCCTCCTGCCCTCTCAGCCTCTCTTGCATCCTGCCCTCTCAGACTGTCTTGCATCCTGCCCTCTCAGACTCTCTTGCATCCTGCCCTCTCCAAGACTCTCTTGCATCCTGCCCTCTCCTGCCCTCTCTTGCATCCTGCCCTCTCCTGCCCTCTCTTGTTCCCTGGGCCCGCTGTCACCTACTCTCCAAGCCTCTCTTGCATCCTGCCCACTCCAAGCCTCTCGCATCCTGCCCTCTCCTGCCCTCTCTTGCATCCTGCCCTCTCAGAATCTCTTGCATCCTGCCCTTTCCAAGACTCTCTTGCATCCTGCCCTCTTCTGCTCCCTCGCATCCTGCCCTCTCCAAGACTCTCCAAGCCTCTCTTGCATCCTGCCCTCTCCAAGCCTCTCTTGCATCCTGCCCTCTCCTGCCCTCTCTTGCATTCTGCCCTCCCCTGCCCTCTCTTGCATCCTGCCCTCTCCAAGCCTCTCTTGCATCCTGCCCTCTCAGCCTCTCTTGCATCCTGCCCTCTCCAAGGCTCTCTTGCATCCTGCCCTTTCTTGTTCCCTGGGCCCAGCTGTCTCCTGCTCTCCAAGGCCCTGCTGTACCGTATCCTGCCCGCCCGTGCCTCCCCGCTTCCCGCACTCCCCGTCCCGCTGCCTCCTGCCCTCGGAGATCACTTTGCTTCTCAAATGATGCTGTCTGGTGCACTTCCAGGCTCTCCCCTCGCCCCCCTCGCCTCCTTCCCCCTAAGGCTCTATTGCTTGTCAAGGACAGTGGTCCATTCATCCCTGGCAGAGGAAGCACCGTTTCCATGGAAACGAAAGAGGATGTTGCAGCCTGGACCAGCTGAGCAGCCTCGCACTTGGCTCATTATACACAGGCGCACTTCACCTGCAGCATCCGGGGTCCGTGCAGTGCCCCACCTCCAACCCACAGGGCAGGAGCAGCCCCGCCGGGCCTCTCCCTGACACCCACCCGCTCCTACAACAGCCCCGCCGGGCCTCTCCCTGACACCCACCCCGCTCCTACAACAGCCCCGCCGGGCTCTCTCCCTGACACCCACCCCGCTCCGACAACAGCCCCGCCGGGCCTCTCCCTGACACCCACCCCGCTCCTACAACAGCCCCGCCGGGCCTCTCCCTGACACCCACCCCGCTCCGACAACAGCCCCGCCGGGCCTCTCCCTGACACCCACCCCGCTCCGACAACAGCCCCGCCGGGCCTCTCCCTGACACCCACCCCGCTCCGACAACAGCCCGGGCCTCTCCTGACATCCACCCCGCTCCGACAACAGCCCGGGCCTCTCCTGACATCCACCCCGCTCCGACAACAGCCCCGCCGGACCTCTCCTGACACCCACCCCGCTCCGACAACAGCCCCACCGGGCCTCTCCTGACACCCACCCTACTCCTACAGCAGCCCCGCCGGGCCTCTCCCTGACACCCACCCTGCTCCTACAACAGCCCCGCCGGGCCTCTCCCTGACACCCACCCCGCTCCTACAACAGACCCGCCTCTCCCTGACACCCACCCTGCACCTACAACAGCCTCGCCGGGCCTCTCCCTTACACCCACCCTGCTCCTACATCAGCCCCGCCGGGCCTCTCCCTGACACCCACCCCGCTCCGACAACAGCCCCACCGGGCCTCTCCTGACACCCACCCCGCTACTACAACAGCCTCGCCGGGCCTCTCCCTGACACCCACCCCGCTCCGACAACAGCCCCACCGGGCCTCTCCTGACAACCACCCTCCCCCTACAACAGCCCCGCCGGGCTCTCTCCCTGACACCCACCCCGCCCCTACAACAGCCTCGCCGGGCCTCTCCCTGACACCCACCCTGCCCCTACAACAGCCCCGCCGGGCCTCTCCCTGACACCCACCCTGTTACTACAACAGCCCCGCCGGGCCTCTCCCTGACACCCACCCCGCTCCTACAACAGCCCCGCCGGGCCTCTCCCCGACACCCACCCCGCTCCTACAACAGCCCCGCCGGGCCTCTCCCCGACACCCACCCCGCTCCTACAACAGCCCCGCCGGGCCTCTCCTGACACCCACCCCGCTCCGACAACAGCCCCACCGGGCCTCTCCTGACACCCACCCTACTCCTACAGCAGCCCCGCCGGGCCTCTCCCTGACACCCACCCCGCTCCGACAACAGCCCCACCGGGCCTCTCCCTGACATCCACCCTCCCCCTACAACAGACCCGCCGGGCCTCTCCTTAACATGCACCCTGCTCCTACAACAGCCCCGCCGGGCCTCTCCCTTACACCCACCCTGCTCCTACAACAGCCCCGCCGGGCCTCTCCCTGACACCACCCTGCCCCTACAACAGCCTCGCCGGGCCTCTCCCTGACACCCACCCCGCTCCTACAACAGCCCCGCCGGGCCTCTCCCTGACACCCACCCTGCTCCTACTGCAGCCCCGCCGGGCCTCTCCTGATCACCCACCCTGCCCCTACAACAGCCCCGCCGGGCCTCTCCCTGACACCCACCCTGCTCCTACAACAGCCTTGCCGGGCCTCTCCCTGACACCTACCCTGCCCCTACAACACCCCGCCGGGCCTCTCCCTGACATCCACCCCGCTCCTACAGCAGCCCCGCCGGGCCTCTCCCTGACACCCACCCCGCTCCTACAGCAGCCCCGCCGGGCCTCTCCCTGACACCCACCCCGCTCCTACAGCAGCCCCGCCGGGCCTCTCCCTGACATCCACCCTGCTCCTACAGCAGCCCCGCCGGGCCTCTCCCTGACACCCACCCTGCCCCTACAACAGCCCCGCCGGGCCTCTCCCTAACACGCACCCTGCTCCTACAACAGCCCCGCCGGGCCTCTCCCTGACACTCACCCTGCCCCTACATTTCAGTGCACCTCAACCCTGGTCTGAGAGCCGGACCCTGCAAACACACCTTAAATAAAGACCTTCTCGCGTACTTATAAGTAGGTCGCTGAGAGTGCTTCAGTCCTGAACTGCCCGCTCTTGTCAGTTCGTGTGAGGGGCACAGACTCGCTCTGCCAGGGCACCCCAGTTGTAACCCGCAGAACCATCCGCTGCCTCTATACACAGCTCTGCCCCTGTGCCTCAGTCTTCAGCCCCAACGCCTGCTGGTATTCTACTACTGGGACACAAAGACTCAGACAACAGCATTGTAAATTGTATTCATATGGCGCTTACTACCCCTGACGAGGCGTTGCAGCGCTTTGCGGCGAGGTTAGACTTGAATAGGCAGCAGATTGGTAACATGTGCCTCCTTTTCCTTGCAGGTTAGTGGTGGTCATCTTGTTCAGTTTGTGCTCATGAGAGCTCGTGCATTCACGCTGTTGCGTTGAAAGGGATAGATTCACTGACGTGGATTAGTAAAGGGAAGGCGTTGTGATTGGGAGGGGCGCACACGTGCGCCTGGAAGGAGGGAAGTTGAGAAAAGAAGGGAAGAGTTTTGAAAGGATGTTTGAGCGTCCATAGTAGTGAGAAAGGGTTGGAATGAGCCAGAGGATGCAGAATTATAGTTATTTCAAGAAACTATAACTCGCGCCCCCGCCATGCAGTTTTCTCATCAATAGTTTTACTGCGAATGTGGCAGTGACATTATCAATGATGTCATGAGTGATGTAATATGTGGGGTAATTAGCAGTACATGGCGAGGGCACGAGTTATAGTTACTTGACATCATTCTGACTATAACTGCGGAACTTCTATGGTTTGCATCTTTAAAATCTGAATCTAACTATAACATCCCTGTAACCTTTGGGTTTTTAGTGAATTTCTACGTTTTTTAAAATTCTGTTTCCTGACCATAACATCCCTGTAACCTTTGTTTTTTTCAGTGAATTTCTACGTTTTTTTAATGTTATTGCCTAACTATAACATCTCTGTAACCTGGGTGCGTGAGTGGGTGTGTAAGTTGGTGGGTGGTAGGTGTGTCAGTGCGTGTATTACTGGCTGTATCGGTATGTCAGTGTGGGTGGCTGTGTGGGTCTGTGAGCGGGTGTGTAAGTGGCTGTATGGGTGTGTATATAGTTGTCTGTATGAGTGTTTGAATGGGTGTGTACATAGTTGTCTGTATGGGTCTGTGAGTGGGTGTGTGAGTGGTTCTCTGGGTCTCAGAGCAGATGTATCGGTGTGTGAGAGGGTGTGTGAGTGACTGTATGGGTGTGTGAGTGGGTGTATGGATGTGTGAGTGGGTGTATAAGTGGTTGTGTGGGGGAGTGAGAGAGTGTGAGTGGGTCTGTGAGTGGGTGTATTTTTTTTAATTGGGGTCTGGATCCCCGGATCTATCATGGATTCACATAGGGCAGTGTGTGAGTGTCTGAATGGGAATGTGAGTGGGTGTGTGAGTGCCTGTGTGGTATGTGAGTTGGTGTGTAAGTGGTTCTCTGGGTTTCTGAGTGGATGTATCAGTGTCTTTATGGGTGTGTGAGTGACTGTATGGGTGTGTGAGTGGGTGAATGGATGTGTGAGTGGGTGTGTGAGTGGTTGTGTGGGGGTGTGAGTGGATCAGTGAGTGAGTTCATTTTTTTAAAATTGGGGTCTGGATCCACGCATCTGTCACGGATTCACACGGGGGTAGTGTGTGAGTGTCTGTGTGTGAGTGTGTGTTTGACTGCCTGTGTGGTATGTGAGTGGGTATGTGAGTGGTTCTCTGGGTCTCAGAGAGAATGTATAGTGACTGTATGGGTTTGTGAGAGGGTGTGTGAATGTCTGTATGGGTGTCTGAGTGCCTGTGTGGTATGTGAGTGGGTGTGTGAGTGGTTCTCTGGGTCTCTGAGTGGATGTATCAGTGACTGTATGGGTGTGTGAGAGGGTGTGTGAGTGACTATGGGTGTGTGAGTGAGTGTAAGTGGGCCTGTGAGTGGGTGTATTTTTTTTAATAGGGGTTTGGACCCACGGATCCATTGTAGATTCAAATGGGGGGCTACGCTGAGCACCGCAGTGGAGCTGCGGACCCACGCGTGCCCCAAAAAAAACCTTTTAGGGTATTTTCTTTCCCAGGACCCCTCCATTAGTCCCATGGGGTCAGGATACCTCTATCCTGACCCCTTATATCCTATTTACACTTTATTACCCCCCAGCACTCCGGGAACAGTGTCACAATTTACAAAATGGCAGCTGCCAGTTTCCTCTCAGGTTGTGGCCAGCCAATCACCGCACTGCAGTTGGCGAGTGAATTTGTGGATCCTCAGCGGTGGATCCACATCTGTAGATATACATATATCTTTTTTCTTTAATGACTCTGTAGGAAAGTAGGATCTGCTTCTTATGGTTACCCCCACTTTTTGCTGATGTCTCACTGTTTTTGACTAGTCTGACTGGGATCCTGCTAATCAGGACCCCAGTCTATCTGCTTTCTCCCTAAAATGTTATGACATGTACTTAGGTACACTCCAGATTGGATACTAGGGTACCCTTATCAGTCCCTAGTATGTGGTACACATGTACCCAGGGCATAGGTACCCCAGAGGCATCCCATGGGCTGAAGCATGTATTATGTCACCCATGAGAGGCCATGCAAAATGGAACTACAGGCCTGCCATTGCAGCCTGTGTAAGATGGTGCATCCACCACTTACAATAGATATAGGTTTACTATACCTATAGGTCACTACACTTAAAACCTATAAGTCACCCCTATAGCAGGCCTTGACAATCCTGAAGGCAGGGTGCTGGGTTTTATGTGAGAGGGTGCCCCTGCATGAGCGGAGCCTCTCTGCAGCCTTCGGAGACCATTCTCCCGGGTTCTCTGTGACACAGCCAGACATATAGGTAGAGGTGCATTATAACCTCGCGGTAAATGCTATCTCGAAAACGGCTGAAACAAAACATGTTGTGTTTGGTATCAAACACCTTAGAATCATACCTCCACACCGGTAACCGGTGTGGGAGGTATGATTCCACCCCTCAGAAGCAAGCTTTGAGGGTCCCTGGTCTTCCCGGTACCAGCCTTCTCGACCCGGACAGCACAAAATGGATGCTGCCGACCAGAGACACATTTCTGCCCTCCTGCTGCTGAGCCAAGCTCGAGCAGAGGAAGGCAGCACAATAGGCATCGTGTCACAGGGAGGTGTGACCACCTCCCAGACAGGATTTAGTGTATTGGAGCTGGGTGGGGGCACTGCCAAAGTGCCTGAAAGTCTGCACGAGGGGCACACTTGGTGTCCCTATGCATAGTCCAGCTCAAACCAGTTCTGGGAGCCGTTGGCCCCTGCTCTGGCGCGAAACTGGACAAAGGGCATGGGTGTAACCACCCCTCTGTCCTGACCCTCCCCTGGGAGGGTCCCTTGAATCTGTCCAACCCTCTCCCGTGGGTACAAAAGGGCTTACCTGGCTGTAGGACCCTAGATTCGACGTGGACAAGATTCTGAACAAGAAACCACTGACCTTCGGCCGTCTGGACACTCTGGACTTCGCTGGACTTCGACTGGGCCCGACTTCATCTCCGTCTCCGTCCAAAGCATCATCTGTGCCCGTGCACCATACAGGCTCCGTGCAGGACCTGTGGAGCATCAAGGACAACCAAAGATATCTCCCTTGGAGTGAAGGAGTCACTCTCCTGCGTTTGCAGGCACCATAATGCAACTGACTGGTCTGCTGATCCTGAGCTCCTGCGGACTCCAGAGGCTCCAGCAACACAGGAGGTGGGTTCCTGCGTTTCTTGAGGTTCAGCTGCCCTCTCACCGAGTTTGAGGCCAGTATCCCTCGTGGGCACCACATAACCTGAACCCCTGTGCACCACGTACTTTTGCAAGTGCATATGCTTGTTGGCATTCCCCAACTTTGTGCATTAGACTATTGATAGCCCCAACCTCTGCGCACATTTCGTACAAAGGACTCCGGCCTCCTTGCACTCTGTGCTCTGCAAGCTGTGACTTTGTGAAACTGCTAGAGGTCCCCTAGCGACTCCTGTGCCTTTGGCCTGTGGGTCCACTTGAGGGACAACACTGATTTTCTTGGGCTCCCCTGGTTGCTCCAGGCCTGCCCTGACTCCCCTTGCTGTGGTGAGTCCTCTGGTCCTTGCTGGGCCAGACCATAACCTTCTTTGACCTTCTTCATGGGTTGACGTTGCCAAGGCTTGCTGGTGCTCCCCCCGGACACCGACCCCTCAGCACTCGACATCCTTTGTGGGACAGCTAATATCCGGCTCCTGGTTGTCCTCGACATCTCCTGGTCCCCGTGACTGCAGAGTCAAGGTCTCCTTCTTCACACCTGAAGCACCCGACATCGGTGGGCATTCGTCTACCAAGCCCCTGGTCACTCTTGAGTGACCCAGACTCTGTTCCCTCTGCTTTCAGGTTCCTTCCATCAAGAATCCACCGGCGGATTCCACCGGATACTTTTCTTCTTTCCAGCAGTGGCATTTCTTTGAAGACTCCCATTGAGAATGACGGTGGTTTCCGACGCCACTTCGACCCTATGCACCCGGCTTCCCTGGGATAGGTAACTGGTACTTCGGTATCCACGGGTGGGGTGGCTCTCCAACCTTCTATGTTCCAAAGGGTTTCCTCTTAATCCACTGGGAAGGGTCCTTAAACTTTAAAATTGCAACCGCGACTCTCCCATTGAATTGTACGTAGCACGCAGTCGTGTTCTCACACTGCACCCGTCCCCCGTGGGGTCCCTACTTACTCACCTTGAGTGGTTCCTTGGGGTCCCAGCGATTCTATATCCTCTAGACCACGGGTTCTCATAGTACGGCCCGCGGGCCGCCAGCGGCCCGGCAAGCCTTCCTTGGCGGCCCGCGGACCTTGCAGACATCGTACCTGTGTTTGCAGCGCGGACTCACTCTGCTCTATGGGGGCCGGGTGATTCCAGGATAGTCAGAGTGGAGATGCAGGGGCTAAGAAGAGGCAAAATACAACAAAGCCTCCATTAACAAGTAAATGGTCTTTTAAAGACCTGTGAAGTACTGGGGTGCGGCTGTGTGTGCCCGCTGGGAAGCTGTCTCAGTCCGGGCTGACACACACGAGGGGGGGGGGGGGGCTGAAGCTGAAAGTGGTCTTTTCCAGGAGAAAACGAGCTGGCTTTTACATTACACAGGGAGACGGGGGAGTGGGGGGGCTGGTGACGGGGACGTGTAGACACAGTACGTGTGCACTGCCCGAGACAGATAGAGATAGAAACAGATATAGATAGAGACAGAGATAGACAGACAGCGATAGAGACAGAGAGAGAGGCAGAGACAGAGGCAGAGACAGGGACAGACTGACAGAGACAGAGGCAGAGACAGATAGAGGCAGAGACAGACCGAGACAGAGACAGACAGCGATAGAGACAGAGAGAGAGATAGAGGCAGGGACAGATAGAGGCAGAGACAGATAGAGGCAGGGACAGATAGAGGCAGGGACAGATAGAGGCAGGGACAGATAGAGGCAGGGACAGATAGAGGCAGGGACAGACAGAGGCAGGGACAGACAGAGGCAGAGACAGACAGAGACAGACAGCGATAGAGACAGAGAGAGAGATAGAGGCAGGGACAGACAGAGGCAGAGACAGAGGCAGAGACAGACAGCGATAGAGACAGAGAGAGAGACAGAGGCAGGGACAGATAGAGGCAGAGACAGATAGAGACAGAGACAGACAGAGACAGACAGCGATAGAGACCGAGAGAGAGACAGAGGCAGGGACAGATAGAGGCATGGACAGATAGAGGCAGGGACAGATAGAGGCAGGGACAGATAGAGGCAGGGACAGACAGAGACAGGGACAGACAGAGACAGATAGAGGCAGGGACAGGGACAGACAGATAGAGGCAGAGACAGACAGAGACAGAGTGGCAGGGAGAGGGAGAGAGAGGGAGACGGAGAGAGAGGGAGACAGAGAGAGAGGGAGACAGAGAGAGGGAGACAGAGAGAGGGAGAGAGACAGACAGAGGGAGTCAGAGGGGGAGAGAGACAGACAGAGGGAGACAGAGAGAGGGAGACAGAGGGAGGGAGACAGAGGGAGGGAGACAGAGGGAGGGAGACGGAGGGAGGGAGACAGACGGAGGGAGACAGACGGAGGGAGGGAGACGGAGGGAGGGAGACAGAGGGAGGGAGAGGGAGACAGACAGAGGGCGGGAGACAGACAGAGGGCGGGAGACAGACAGAGGGAGGGAGACAGACAGAGGGAGGAGGGCGACAGACAGATGGAGACGGAGGGAGGGAGACAGAGGGAGGGAGACAGACAGAGAGAGGGAGACAGACAGAGGGAGGAGGGCGACAGACAGAGGGAGACAGAGGGAGGAGGGAGACAGACAGAGGGAGACAGAGGGAGGGAGACAGAGGGAGGGAGAGGGAGACAGAGGGAGGGAGAGGGAGGGAGACAGAGGGAGGGAGACAGAGGGAGGGAGACAGAGGGAGGGAGACAGAGGGAGGGAGACAGAGGGAGGGAGACAGAGAGAGGGAGACAGAGAGACAGAGGGAGAGAGAGGGAGACAGAGGGAGG